>JASDQU010012796.1:204154-226356 GCA_032191745.1 Picea mariana
CTTGTACCTGCATATAATTATTGATGTCCATATAAAACAAAATCCATCTACTGGAATACATGGGTCATCTGCCGCTGTAACCACTAGTTCTCTAGGAATTGTTTTCAACTACATGGTTCATCAATGTTAAACTCTCCCTTAAACATAACTTGGTCCCTCGTACTCTGAGACTCACAACTTGGTCTCACACTTTGAGATTCTTCCATCTCACATCCCCACCTTGAATTGAAGTATGTCGCTTCTTCGATTGATCATTATCAAGTTTAGGCTAAGGGTACACCTATCACCCCTGTACCTCTCACAGTGGTTAACTCCACAACTTGATACAACAACCTCTCTGGCTATGAGAGAGTATCACATCCCGTGATCACACGCGCTTATGCGTTACAACACATATGTTTGTTTACGCCTTACTAACAGGGCTTACAACAAACCTGGGGAAAATATCTTGTCTATGGCTAAGCATTACAATTCAGACCATAACCTAGGGTGTCAGGTACAACCGATCATGCACCCCCTACAACAATTCAATCAAGTACATAAAATATCAACAATACTCTCACCAATCATATGCCCAATATTACAAACCCATTACATATGCCCATTTACATCTCATCATCATTCTTGACCAAGACACACAACCACTTCACACAACTTGAATAACTATTATCACACCTTCAAACAAGAAATATAAGTACAACTCAATCTCAATTTCTCACTTTTGTGACTTTATTTGGAGGATGTGTGAGTCCGACAGAATGAGCACATACACCTCACTTCATTTCTCTATAACACCTCCATTTAATGGTGCGAACAACAACAAACTCCAACAATAGAAGCCTCTCTCTTTACGACTCCTTTACTCTGCAATTGCAGCTCCTCTCCAAAACACAAAAAAAATGAGTCCTCTGCAATATCAAGAGTGTCACCCAGAATCAGTTTGCTTCCACCTGAATCATATGTACTTGCATCTAAGAAAAGAAAAGAACAAACCCAACAACACAGATAACTACACCAACAAACTTCCAAGGGGTATAATTTGTCTTGAGAAAGAAACAAGTGAGAATCATAACCCATGGGATGGTCCAGCAGTCCAACAATGTTGTGCTAGTAATTGATGTATACTGATATGCCTTCACAACAAGAAAATTTCCTTCCACATCAACAAAGGCCAATAAAAAAATCGCCTAAATCACACTGGTGGTTCTACGGATCTCTTTCCCCAGATCCCTTTGCAAGTTTCCCAGAACTGAATAATTCCGTAGCCAATGGTTCTAATGGTGGCTTATTTCTATATCCAAAGGTATTGTGAATCGTTGTAGAAAAATAATTCTTCTTAGCAAAAGAATACCAATGAGTGAGCGCAGAACAAAATGAAAAGAACTAGAATTGTAGACCTCTGAAACCTTCAATCTCTGTCTAAATTTTAGGACCCGATGAAAAGCAGCAGGTCCTCTAATAGATCTCTCAAATGGAAGCCCCTCTGAGCTACTTGGTAGCTCCCTTGATAACGATAGAAACATATCACATGGATTCTCCATGTCAATAGTTTTGGGAGCGATTCCTCTTCTTCAAAATGACTCAATCTCTGCAAAACAACAGAGAAAACATTTCCCTCAAATGAAGCATCCTCGGCACTAGCAGAGTAGACATGCCAATTATACGCCTTCCCAGAATCTCCCATCACATATGCCTTGCCTCCAGAACCAAGATTTCCAAAGTATTTATCCAAATAAGATACTTCCTCGCCGAAGCTGCAATGAGGAAATGGCTGGACTCCAGCGAAGATGAATGTCCCTCAAGTGTATTTAACATTTTTGACAGAGAGAGACAATTTTCTTTCATTTTTCAAAATCAGAGGAATGGAAAGAAGTAGCTTTGTAGTGCCACAAGTCTTCAGAACAAACTTGTACGGGTAAACAAATAGACTTGATTCAGAAAGGACATATGAATCAAGATTCTCATTAGAGAGCTCAGACACAATTGTACATTGTGTTGCATCCAACATTTCATCCAACTCAGCTCGAGTGAGCACCCTCAGGCCCCTGCGTTCTAGATCATTAAATATTGAAGGTGCAAAAAAAACTTGACCTCTAGTCGCTTTTCAAATCCTTAAAACCCAATTGCAGTCATTGGGGCAACAAAATATCCACAACCCACACCCATATTGAATTGCAAAGAAAACGTTACATCCTTTGAAATGCCTTCACGCGAGCTCTCACGCTGGCTTGGTGGTAGGCTGCAGGGGCTCTCCTTTGGTAGCTCCTTTACGCTCCCCAGATCAGCACAAACTCTCTANAGACTGCAAATAAAAAATTAAATTTCCTGGGCAACGTGGATAGCACTCAACTCGACCAATCAAAATCATATGCCCGCAGATGGAGAGAACAACTCCAGCGAATACACCAGCTATACAATGCATGGTCGAGGGATGGCGTAGCCACAACATGCAGTCACTCCAGAATGAATATCTCAAAAAATCAACAGACAACTTGGATCATCGATCCTTGCAGTGATCGATGCTTGAACGAATACTCCTTACTTCAGTGCTGCAAGCTCCAATAAGTCAAACACACGCCTCTACTCTCCTCATGTGCCTGGGCACTCCCATGAGGGAGTCACGCCCAACCCTCATGCTCTGATACCAAATTAACAAAAGAGATAGACATGATTACATATCTCTATTAGATTACTCAATACATTATACAATACATTGGCTCATAATATAGAGCTTTATTAGATCTAACTTATTTTAATAATAGCAATAGAGGTTGAGAAAATATCTCAACCACACACTAAACTAGGAGACTTGGTTGGAGAGAATATTTCTCACAACCAACTATCTAACAACCTCCTTGAACTATTCTCTCAGGTCATCTAACTATAACTACCTCCTCAACAGGTCATTAACCCAATAATACAACAAGTATGAATTACATATTCTAACACGGGGAAGATAATACTCACAACTATATATGCGCTTGCTGTTTTCCTTCAGATCTCTTTTTATCCCAGTTCTGGCAGGCTCATGATGGAATATCTGGTTCTGGCCTTCGAGATATTGGCTTATTTGTATCTAAAGCTAAAGCGTAAGTGCGCATTAGGCTTGTCCAAGTCTTGACTGGGAAGGATTCCAAAGGAAAATTATGGAAGTTTAAAAGTAGAGGAAATTGATATCTGTGGGATTTGTTGGGAGTTGATAGAAGATGAAGATGAAGTCCGACTTTTTGGTTCTTTCAAGCATTATTATCATACTTCGTGTATTGATCCATGGCTCAAGCGATCTAACTGCTGCCCAATTTGCAAAAGGGTTGTTACACATCATAATGCCATCAAAAGCTTTTCTTGGTTGGGTGCAAGTTTATCTCATCTCCAATTTAGTTTACGATTGAGGAGGTGCTTCTTTTACCATACTGTCCCTTAACAAGATTTGGATTTTGTAACTAAAAATTCGTGGCAAACATACAAAGCATGGCGTTATGTGAATCAGAAATTCCTGATAAACATACAAAGCAAAATGTGAGAAGTGTCTTTTTATTGTTCTTCCACTCTACTCATATCTCTCATACAAGAGATATGTTTGTCTTTATTATCTTCTACGAAATGCAAATCCATGTTGAATATTTATATCTTTTACATCACAGACAATCTTCCTATAGATGTGTTGAGACTGGCTTCCTATGAATAAGCTTTCCTAAATGTTTCGAATAATTTTGGAAAATTAATCATTTCACTGTCTAGAAGACGATTTTCCCAAAAGATGGCTTATCTCAGCCAATCAAATTTTGAAGAGTTTCCACTGTCTTGACCACCTTATCCATTTAATGTTTGAATTTGTGTTTGTAAACCCATGTTAATGTTTAGATTTATTACAGAGTAATTTATTTTGCTGTAGGATGTATACTATGTTTTCTTGTATCAGTTTGAAAATTTCATTTAAACTCTTATGATGTGCAATGTTTTGTTGTAGTGCTATTGAGTTTTAGTTTATAAGTACTGGGTTGTTTTACTATTGCTTGGAATGATTTGCTGAAGCTATTTCATTGTTGAATATGAGTTTTAGTTTGTTGTTATAATTCCCTTGTTCTGTTGTAACTATGTTTGTTGTAATAGCTCTTTATTCTTTGTTGAAAAAACGGCTGAAACAGTTGTTGAAACAATGGTTGTAGAAGAAAGTATCAATTTTAGTTTATGATGTTGAGTTGTTTACTTAAGCCTTTGCTCAGTTGCTGAAACAATGGTTGTAGTTTACAATTGCTGAAATAGTTGTTGAAACAGTGATTGTAGCTTAGTGTTGTTGAAACAATGGTTGTAGCTTACTGGTGTTGTTACACAGTGCTAAAAATCTTGTTGTAATTGTTTGTTGTTTCCTGAAGAACTCCCCTTCATCTTTCATTGTGGTATCAGAGCAAGTAATATTTCTTGTTCTTCATTGTAACTAAATATAGTGGTTTGGAATTTGATCTGAAATGGCTACAAATAGTATTTTGGATCAGCCACAGATTCATCTTTTAACTGAAAGGCATTATGATTCTTGGTTTATTAGAATGAGAAAAATTATGCTTTCTCAATATTTTTGGGAGTTTTTTACTATTGGTTATCCAGATCCTATTAACCAAGCAACATAAATGGATCTGACAAATGTTGAGCAAGCTTTGTTGAAGGAAAACAGAAAGAAAGACAACAAATCCCTCGGTCTTATTCAACAAGACCTAACTGAAACCATATTTCCGAAGGTTTCAAGTGTAGTGTCTTCAAAGCAATCTTGGGACACTCTTGAAACTAGATATCAAGGTGTATCCAAGGTGAAGACTCTCAATGTTCAGAATTTGAGAAGGGACTTTGAGAATATGAAGATGAAGAATTGTGAGTCAGTTGATAGTTTCATGACTCGAGTCATGAATGTTGTGAATCAACTAAGGAAATATGGTGAATACCTCTTAGACAATAGAGAAATTGAGAAAGTTCTTAGATCTTTTCCAAAGAAATTTGAATCTGTTGTTGTACCCATAGAAGAATTTAAAGATATTAGTCTAATGCATATTGATGAATTAACTAGTTCTTTGTTTTCTTATTAATCCATGATGTCTAGATATGATAATCCATTACAAAATTCCTTCAAATCCCAGTTGCATGTTACTAGAGGCAGAGACAAAGGTCGGTCTCATAGTAGAGGAAGAGGAGGCCAATTTGTTGGTCAAAGGGATAGCAAAAACGATTCAGAATCTGAGGAGAACACTCATCAAAACCCTCCTAGTTTAAGGGGGGGTAGAAGCAGATTCTCAGAATGAGGAAATCATAGGTATGATAAATATAAGGTACAATGTTATTATTGTAAAACATTTGGACATTATGCTAACAAGTGTTGGGAGAAGCAAGAAGATGTTGGAAAGAAGTCTGCACACATGACAGAGGAGTCAGAGGATGACCAGAAACCTATGTTTCTGACTTGTAATGTCACTCAAGAAAGTTCAAATGATGTTTGGTTTTTGGAAAACGGATGTAGCAATGACATGGCTGGAAATAAAGACTTGTTTTCTAGTTTGGATACCAGTATTCAGTCTGAGTTAAAGTTGGGTAATGACAGTAAGGGAAGAGTTAATGGTAAAGGTGTGATTTCTGTTTATACCAAGAATGATGAAAGAAGGAAAATAGATGATGTTTATTATGTACTTGGTATGAAATGCAATCTGATAAGTGTTGGATAGATGATAGAGAAGAAGTACAAATTGTTCTTCAATAATAGGGTATGTACAATTTATGATATGTATCCAAGTAAGTGGTTTATTTTCAGGGTAGAGATGGCAAAGAATAGAATGTTTCCGCTTATTATGAGAAATGATCTGACTGACTCTTTGAATGCTTATAAAAATAAAGGTTTAGATGATTCATGGTTATGACATTTGAGATATGGCCATTTACATTTTGGAGGTCTAGATTTGTTGTAGAAGAAGCAAATGGTGAAGTGGTTGCCCAATATTCAACAACCAACAAGCTAGTTTGAGAGTTGCATACTTGCAAAGCATCACCGAGTTTCGTTCAAAGATGTGGGTGAAAGACACCCCACTGCACTTCATTGTTGATATTGGTAGCTAGAAGAAGCTCATCTCAGCGGAGGTAGTCAAGCATCTGTCCCTATTGAAAACGTCACACCCACAACCCTACACCATTAGATGGCTCAACGAAGGAAGTGATCTTCATGTCAGCCAACAGTGTCGCCTATCGTTCAGTATCAAGCCCTTCAAATTTGAGGTATTGTGTGATGTTTCTCCCCTTAAAGTTTGTGGTGTTATTTTGGGATAAAATTATTTATGGAAACACCATGCATAGAAGATTTAGGGGCGAAATTTCGTCGTTGGGCAAAATTTAAGGGTTAAAAATATAAAATGGGCGAATTGTGTACAATGGGAGGCATTTTAGACATTTTAAATTTTAGCCCAACAAACATAATTATGTGTGAACTGAAAGAGTGTTTAGACCATGCAATTATAGCTAAGGAAACCCTACTACAAAATTTAGCCTTCGATTATTTATCGTGCAACCAGCATTCGCCCATAAATTTTCAAAACAAATAGAGACTCTAATGGATTCGCCCACAATTTTTTAAATATCTTGAGAATTTGCCGAATTTTTCCTTAATTTTTTAAATATCTTGAGAGATTTCAAAATTCACCCACAAATTTCAGAGAGTTTGCCGAAGAATTTGCCAGATTTGCTTAGAATTTATGGAGTTTTCCAAGTTCATGCAGAATTTTGGAGAGTTTACCAGATTCACATAGGATTTATATTTCCATTCACAAATGTGATTTTTAAAATCCCCGCCCTTAAGTTGAAGATAATATTTCCAGGTAATTAATTTGCATTGAAAACTGAAATTTCAAATCATTTGTGTGGCCTGTGTTTTAAGATTCTTAGTTTTCCTTAAGCTGGTACTACCCAAATTAAATTATTGCAAAGTCAAAGGCTATCTAAAGTATCATGATGCTCTTCGATTTCAGTCTTTGGCCATTAGGGGATATTTATTTTTGATTACTTGTGTTTGTTACAATGTAAAATTATGGCCATGTTATTGTTCTAAAGAGAGCAAAATTGATAATTTCATAAATAATTCATTCTAATGGTAACAATAGCTTGTGCTTGAGCATTGGGTTGCCTGCAAAGAAAATTTTTGTGTCTTCTATTCTAGCGAGAGTGGGAACTTTTGTTGTTCTACTTTGGGAATTACAATGTAGACCCATATTCACAGTAAATTGCAAATAGAGACAATTCAAGATCTTAGATATGAGTTTATATGACTTTACAATCAAATATTTATTTGTTGTCTTATTCTTAGATTTCATGGAGGATTCTATGGTAAAATTGTTTTCATTTTGTTATTTCATGCACCATAATTTTTATAAGTTATTGTCTATTTGTTTTCTATCGTATTTTTATTTTTGTTTTCTGATTCTATTCATAACAAATTTTTGTGGGGTTTTTAGTAAATTTCATTATTTATGGTTGTCAAAATGGATGTAGAATTGAGCACCCTTGAATCTAAGAACCACCTCCTCTACCATTTTTTAATTAAATCCTGATTATGTTCTCTCTCCAGAGAGCTTGTCTTTAGAAGAACATTCATCTCAATAGCTTCTAGCATGGTGTGATAAAGGATAACCCAACATAAGAATTATGTATGGAATTGTGCTAAGAGTAACAAGATATTATGATTTCAATTTATAGAAACTATAAGGACTTCAAGTTTCCCTTTTTAATCCCCTATTTATAGACTTGGCAAAAAAAAACTCTACAAGGATATTGCAAACTCGTTTTTTTGTGTGTTTATTATTTTTAAAGTCATTGGATATGTTGTTGGTAAGTTTGATATTGCAATTGAATTTCAAATGTTTCAAAGACTCATATCTTGATAGAAAATATTGCCTTTCCTATGGTTAGGGATATCAATGAAAGGGATTTGTATTCCAAGTTATTCCTTTGTGTACTAGTTGAGGTGGAAGGATAGTACCATGGAGTTTGAATAGTGCATGATCAATTCCCTTTTAGGAATCTACCTCCATTGTCTCTACATACATGTCAATTCAACTTAGGTATCCAAAGTACAATAGTACATGCATCAAGAAGCCTCATTGTTGGCACCAATTGAACACTGCATCATGTAATGCCCCCTTTAGGTTCCAATGGGAAGTGCTCCTTGTAGTCTCTCTTTGTCGCTAATGAGTGAAAGGGAAATTCCCTTGCACCCACAAAACATCTACAACATTTGACACATAAAATTCACATGCCAAGTTCCAACCTGCACATGCACACTTTCACAATCTATGTGTAGACCCTTCAACAACCCGCTCATGCCCACCTCATCCTTGCAAGCATGCCCACCTAAGCGACCTATACATGATAGGAATGATTATAATCATAAGGACCATTGCATCTATGCACCAACAATTTAGCTCACCCAACACACCAAGAGACGAACAATAATGGACAACAAATGGACAGAACTGACCTATCTTAAGTAAACGGATGGACATTCTTGTATATTCCTGTAATTCCTATGCATAGTATGTATTATACAAAGAATAATTGTAGAATATCTTGTCTTTTTCTTGCTCTATTTCATAGAGCATTGTACATAACATGTATAGTAATAAAAAAAAATTATTCTCTAAATTGTTGTGTGTATTCACTAATGCATTGTAGAACTTTCACATCATGATAACAAATATGCACTCAAAGAATTTAATCTTACCACATAAAATGAAACATTAGGAAACCACCTATGAAGACTTCAAATTGATAACTTCCAAAACAAGGGATTGAAGATTCAAGAGTGTAGACACTACATATTAGAGGATTTGATCCAACAAGCAAGCAAACAAATAGTAGATCTAAGAAAAGAGAGATCTAGAAATGTAAATCAACATAATTAAATTTTGTAGCAATCATCGCATCTTTTTCTATTATACTAAAGGAAATCTTAGATGAATACTACTCTACTAACAAAACAATGCCTCAGAAGCTCACATTGTAAATCATATTGACTACTTGTCTAACTAGTGTTCCCTCCTCTCCTTTATATAACAAGAAAATAACAGGTTACAAATAGGGCTAAGAGTAGCCTCAAGAGTGGTGTGATCCATGCTCTCATGCATGCAAGGGAATACCTCCCAAGTGATGCACCTCACTTAAGTGATATGAAGAGAAGATAGACCTTCCAGTTTAGTGCACATCACATGCATGCCTCAATGCTCACAATTCTTACAAAACACTAAGTAAAAATTGCAACCATGAAGAAGAAAATGGACAAAAACAACCTCTCAATATTCCAAAATGATTGCATCAATATCCTTCAAATGAACAATGATTACGACAAGAGATAGGAAGGGTGAATCCTCAACCCTAACATATTCTTATTAAAGAAAAAATGCCCTTCTTCAAGGATTACAACAACAGTTTGTAAGAGTAATTCTAGCCATCAAATTAACCCATGAAAAGTTAAAAAAAAAAGATGAAAACCTCAAATTGGTTTGTCTTTCTTCCAATCCTTCTAAATATATTCAATTAAATACTTGGAAGGGAATTCCCCATCTTCTAAACATGCCTCTATATGATGAAGTTCTCTATTTATATCTTTCAAACCAAACCTCTCTATTTATATCTTTCAAACCAAACCCTTATGAAAAAAATAATATTAAAGAGAGAAAGAAACCCTAGAAGCAAGGGGCTCCTCTTAGAGTAACTTCTATGGTTTGAATTAGATAAAATTTGACATGTATGTAGCTCCTCCAAATATGTGAATGATTCCTTGAACCATGTGTAGTGCATCAAAAATCATTTTTAACATGCATTAAATTCCCTTTTGAGGAGGATGTCCCTCCTTTTGAGGGTAGATTCATGATTTAAGCAACAACATGTCATGTTTTTCAACCATTGAGTGGAGCACTCCTCATCAAGAGACGTCCTTTAACCATACAAGTGATTCTAATAGGACATGTAATCATTCCAAGAAAGGGTGTTCCTCCTTGGTCTTCTTTCCTTGCCACATCTCATGCTTGAGGCACCCTTTTGAAACAATCTATTCCTTATTCATTGGTTTATGATATTTGTAATATCTTGAAATTTGTGCACTTGAATATACTGAAACTAGCTTTTAGGAGTATAAATTAGTAATATTGATAGTTCCCAAGCCAGGAAGAAAGAGGGAAGGGATAAAGGAAGAAAGGAATTATGTTAACGCATTGAAATGGAAAAAAAAACATGTTATGTGGAATTTACTGATAGTTTAAGTATAAAATAGAAACAATGCTTACATTTGGTTGTTGCATGACTATATTTTGATTTATATACACGCTGGAAATTGCATTTTTATATTTCATAAGTAGTTTATTACACTTTGGCATGTCTCTAGACTCTCATACCAATAGAAGCAGATGCAAAAGTGGATCTCGTGGATCTTTACACACAAGATGCAAATTTTCGGGTTATGCCATAACACCTTCTATTATATCATCCATCATATGGCATATGAATTCTATGATGTATTAACTAGGCCAGCATACGGGATAAGGAAGAACACTTCTTTACAAAAAAATCACCAAGACTTTAAAGGTTTAATAGTTAAGTGAAAGATTCACCAAGATTTTACAAGATTTTATAATTCAATGAAAGATTTGCTAAGATTTTACAAGATTTTATAATTCAGTGAAATATTCGCCAAGATTTTACAAGATTATATAATCGACTAAAATATTTTCCAAAAAATTATATATACATATTATATTATTGATAAAATAGCCTTCAATGTTTCCTATGTATCATGGGCATTCGCCCCATTATTCTACATATAAATTTAGGGGGGGTTCTTAAAACCACCATTGACACCATGATGTATATGAGTCTGGGCCTCACAGTGTTATTATTACTTTGAACAAGAAATTGTACAAGATACCTGAGGTAGTCCCACCTAGTGTCATTTCCCTGATCTATGCCAAGCAATGCAAGAAGGTCATCTCTCATACCAGAAAGTTTTCCTTCTTCGTGATTCACTCTCAGAGTGAAAGAAATATTTCATCCACATACAGAGCCTCCATGACCAACCTCTGCACATAGCATAAGCAAGTGGATAAGCTCATGGAAGAATACAAATACATCTTATCCTCACCTACTAGGGTACATATGCAATGTCAGGTCAAGCATTTCATAGATATGACACCCGATGCACTGCTACCCAATGAGCCCGTATATTGTCGCTCTCTATTAGAAAATGAGGAGATCAAGTGTCAAATCCAAGAACTGCTCCAAAAGGGGCACATCCGACGTAGCTCATCACCTTGTGGAAGCCCAGTCATGCTTGTGTAAAAGAAATATGGGACCTGGTGACTCTGCATTGATTATCGGGCCCTAAATAAAATCACAGTCAGGAACTGGTACCCGATTCCCCGAATCGACGATATCCTTGATCAACTCAAGGGGGTAAGATATTTCAGTAATATTGATCTGAAGTATTGATAACATTAGGTCCCAATAGAGAAGACACATGTATGAAAGACTTCCTTCAAGTCAAAAGAAGTTCTTTTTGAATGGTTGGCCATGCCGTTTGGTTTGAAAAATACCCCAACAACTTTCATGAGGATGATGGATGATATGTTATGGAATTTCACCAATTCTTTTGTAGTGGTGTATCTGGATGACATCCTCATATACAACAAGACTTGGGCATAAAACTTGCAGCATATTCAACAGGTTTTTCACACTCTGCGGCAACACAAGATATATGCCAACTTGGAAAAATTCTCCTTCAACATAGATAGGTACCAATACCTGGAAAACATTTTTGATGAGCATGGTGTGCATTTCGATCCAACCAATATCCAAGTCATTTGTGACTAGCCAGCCCCAAAAAATCTCACCGAGCTTTAGATCTTCTTAGGCCTTGCCAATTTCTATCATAGGTTCATGTTGGGATTCTCCCATATTGCATGGGCCCTCATCCAAGTAACCACAAGTGGTGATAAGGAAAAGTTTGACTGGGGCCTATCCCAAAAACAAGCATTCAATGATTTGAAAAATCACTTGTGCTCAGCCCTAGTGCTTTCATTACCCGACCTACAACAACCCTTTGAGATTGAGTCAGATACTTCAGACTATGTTGTGGGTGAATTTATCACTCAAAACGACCACCCCATTTCCTATCATAGTGAGACACTATCAGATGTTGTCCATAAGTACCCTAATTATGACAAAGAAATGTACTCCATTGTGCAAGCATACCACTAATGGAGGCATTACATTCTCAGGAAGGAGACAATCATCCACACTGATCATAAGACATTACAGTTCTTGCAGACACAAGGAAAATTACAGAATGACCACCATCATAAGTGGTCCACGTACTTGTAGAATTTCCATCTCAACATCAAGTATAAGACAATAAGTACCAACCGCATCACTAATTACCTCAGCTGGCCTCCAGCCACAACACTTCTTTCTACCGAAGAAAAACTAACAAAAGATGCTAAAAGAAAGAAATTTTTTTAGTTTTATGTTTGAAAAATCCAAGGAAAACATAAAAGAAAAGTCTCAAACTCAAATATAAACTCAACTTTCAAAGATGACCACAACAATGACTAGAAAACCAAGATCTTAAGAACAAGACTAGTCTTACAGTAATGCAATTGAAGGGACAAAAGGGAGACAAACATGAATCAATTTTGTTTTCCATTTAAATTTAATGCCTTACTAACCTCCTATAGGCCACACAAATTTTCAAGACCAAACTCCAAAAAAAATACCCCAAAACTAGTTTAAACAAGGCTCCAAAAACATTGAAAAACAAGTAAAAAGGTCACTTTTTGGAGGTATCCGCGGGTCACCCCACTGTGAATCATGGATATAAGTTTATATACTTTGTTTGTATCACTGTAGGAAGCAAAAATGAAGTTTATCCATAGTTTTTCCTTCCACAAAGCACACATATCAATGATTTGGCCTTGTACAACTCACGGATATGACCAAGACTTACATGTTTTTTGACACCAAAATACGTGCTTCACGCCTATATAAGGGTCATATATGTACATGTTTTATGTGAAAGAAAAGAGAGTATGCAATTAGAAAAACTTGGAAAAATGGGTATAAATACCAAAACTCAAAATGTAGTAGAGAGATGAAAAGTAAGCCAAAAACACTAGGAAACCAAGAGAAAGAACTTTTAGAATGATTTGAGAGTTTTTAGAGACTTAACAGAACAATTAAAGGAAAAATAAAACCTAGCAGGATCATATTGCACTAAAGAACCAAACCAGACCCTCCCATAACTAAGAGAAAGGCTCAAAAATTAAGTTTCTTACACAAATCCATGACTGTGTCCACTAGAACTTGCGAGCATCTGTGGGTATTAGTTAGTAAAATCATGGATATACACGACTCCTAGAGGGAAAAAGCACGGATTCACTAGTAAAAATTGAAAAAGAAAAATCCAATCAAGAAGGAGGCTTCCAGAAACTTAAAAAAAGTTTCTAGATGGTAAATTCTTTGAAAGGAACGCCCCAGTATGGTTTCCAACTCCATTATGGGATTTTTCCCCTATGACCTTATGCCATGTCACAACAAAGCAAGACCATATATAAAACATAGAACCCTACCCTCACATACAACAATGCTATGAGAAAAAATAACTACTTTGAGGAGTGAAAGAGAGGGAGAGAGAGAGTGATGGAGAGAGTTGACACCTTGTATACTATGTCTGATGTCGATCCTCACTCTCCACCTTTGATGTTTCTCCTGATATTCATTGGTATCAAACTAAAAAACACAATTAAATATATGTTGCAACAAGATAGTTGTATATTCAAATCAAACATATAATGTGCAATATTTCGAGTATATGAAGAACACTAACATTTATCAACAGATTGAAATCAATTTACACACGTATGGATGAAACATAATTCTTTTATTGAAAATGGTAAAAGTGGGTAGTTACAACCTGACTCAAACCACTGACATTGCCTTGAATCCAACTACCCAAGTTCCTCCAATGGTCCTTCAAGCATCAACTCAACACAATGGCCCTTATTCAGATAACCCAAAAGGGATAGGACCAAACCTATTGAATTTTGTGATGTTCTCTTGGGCCAACTTTATTTATGGAAATTTCATGTTCTATATGAGTCTAGGCCTCTTAGTGTTATGATTACTTTGAAAATGAAATTGTATAGGATACTCGAGGTAGTCCCACCTAGTGCCATTTCCTTGATCTCTTCTAAGAAATGCAGGAAGGTCATCTCTTAGACCAGGAAGTTTTTATTCTTCATGATTCTCCATCAAAGTGAGAGAAATATTGCAACCACATCCAAGGTCTCCAAGACCAACCTCTCCATGTAGTAGAATTAAGTGGATAAGGTCGTGGAAGAATGTAAAGACATATTCTCCTCACTTACTGGGGTACCTCTGCACTTTCAGGTCAAGCATTCCATTGATATGACCCTCTATGCACCACTACCCAATGGGCCAGTCTATCACCACCCTCTGTTAGAAAATGAGGAGATCAAGCATCAGATTCAAGGACTTCTCCAAAATGGACACATCCGACCCAACTCATCACCTTGTGGAAGCCCATCGTACTTGTATAGAAGAAATATGGGACCTGACCACTCTGCACTAATTACCGGGCCCTAAATAAAATCACAATCAGGAGTTGGTAGTCAATTCCTCAAATCAATGATCTCCTTGATCAACTCAAGGGGGAAAAATTATTCAGTAAGATTGATCCAAAGTCTGGCTACCATCAGGTCCCAATAGAGAAGATAGATGTATGGAATACTGCCTTCAAGTCAAAATAAGGTATTTTTGAATGGATGGTCATGGCCTTTGGTTTGAGAAATTCCCAAAAAACTTTCATAAGGATGATGGAAGGCCTTTCACCAATTATTTTGTAGTGTTTTATCTAGATTACATCCTCATCTACAACAAGACTTGGGAGGAACACTTGTAGCATATTCAACAGGTGTTTCACACTCCGCGGCAGCACAAGCTATATGCAAACATGGAAAATTGTTTCTTTGACATGGACGTGGTCTAATACTTTGGATACATTGTTGATGAGCATGGTGTTCATGTGGATCCATCCAAGATCCAGGTCATTTGTGACTGGCCAGTACCAACCACTCTCACTAAGCTTCAAAGCTTCCTAATCCTTGATAATTTCTATTGCAGGTTCATTTTGTGATTCTCCCATAGTGCATGGGCCATCAACCAAGTAACTAGGGGTGGTGGTAAGGAAAATTGTGTTCGGGGCCTATCCCAAAAACAAGTGTTCTATGATTTGAACCAAAGCTTGTGCTTAGCCCCAGTGATTTCATTACCCGATCTAAAACACCCCTTTGAGATCGAGACAAATACTTCAAACTATGTTGTGGAAACAATTCTCACTCAACACGACCACTCTATGGCCTATCATAGTGAGACACTATCATATTTTGTTCATAAGTACACTACATATGACAAATAAATGTACTCCATTATATAGGCCTACCCTCAATGTAGGCATTACATTCTCATGAAGGAGACAATCATCCACATTGATCAAAAGCCGTTACATTTCATGCAGACACAAGGAAAATTGTAGAATGACCGCCATCAGAATTGGTCCACATATTTGCAACAGTTCCACTTCAACATAAATTATAAGACATGAAGTACCAAGCATGTCGTTGATTGCCTCAGCTGACCTCCAGTCACGGAACTCACTATGATTCTATACTCTTGCAACCATGAACCTCTGGATGGCCCCACCTCTATTATAAATATCCTAACTTTACCACCACCTACCAGATGTTGGGTTCAAACACAACTGTCACTAATTTTCATCTTCAAGAAGGGATGTTGTGCCATCTAGGCCATCTCTTCATTCCATAAAGAGACCGAGAGAAGCTAATTTGGGAAGCCCACTACAATCATGTGGAAGGACACTTCGGCGTAGAAAATATAGTGTCATTGTTGCAACAACATTTCTACTGGCCGAAACTTCGACAGGATGTCAACAAGTATATTAGGTCCTGCACTTCCTATGCTATTTCCAAACTGGCCACTAAGAAAAATGTCATGTACACCCCTCTTACTACTCTTAACAAGCCCTGGGAATCCATATCAATGGACAACATGTCAGGCCTTCCATCCACCAAGCAGAGAAATGACTATGTTTTTGTGTTTTTTGATCCCTTTTCCAAGATGGTGATTTTGATCACCTATAAGAAGAGCATCAAAATAATGGCCACTACCAAGATCTTCTTTGAATGAGTGAGGGTATGTTTTGGGATACCACAAACTATTATCTCAGATTGGGACAACCAATTCCTCAACACATTCTAGTCGAGCCTCTGGTCACTACTAGACACCAAGCTCACCAAATCAACTACCTTCTAGCCCTAGACGAATGGAGAAACCAAGGCCATCAATCGGATGATCATGCATATCTTGTGCATGTACAATTCCAAGAACCCACACACATGGGATGAGAGTCTTCCCTATGTTAAAAACAACTATAATAGAGCCATGCATATCTCAAATGACCACAACCCCTTTCAGGTGGGGTTGGGATTTCAAACATTGGGTCCCATGGATGTGGAACTACCCCTTGAAGCCACCTAGGAAGAGTCATCCCATGCTCAAATTGAAGCTGACAAAGCCACCGAGTTCATTAAGCAGATCCAACACATTCACCAACAAGTTCATGATATTTTACTGAAGTCCAATTCCAAGTACAAGTAGCACCATGATCAACATTGGGTGCCACATAAGTTTCAGGTAGGAGACAAATTTTGGTTGCACTTGCAGACACAACGCCTTATAGGGCACCATCACAATATTTATCCACTCCATTATGGACCTTACACCAACACCAAGGTTGTGGGCGACAATTCTTTTGAGCACAACATTTCCCCCTTTCTTGGCTTGCACCCAATGTTCAATGTGGATCTCCTTTGGCCATATTATCCACCATTATTGGACACCTCAAAGATAGCAGAACAATTGACACCAATAAATCTCAACCCTAACTGCATGGAAGAGGAATCTACTAATCATATCGTGGACACACATGTCAAGGGAACTTGCCAGCAGAGAATCCAACTTTATCGGGTTGTCAAAGCAAGGCAACTCCTGCACCAAGGAAAGTGGCTCACCTGGGGCCAAATTCAATATAAATTTCCTCATCTGATAGGGGAACTCAATGAAATGGATACCATTTCTTCCTAAGGGGTGAGTATTGATCCAGGTGGATATCGATGGTCACCCACCTATTCCAACAAGCTCATCTTGGAAGTTTTTTCCTAGTTTTCAAGTCCTGAATTTCTGAGGCCATTTTGAGGCCCCAACCAACATTTTTAGGGATTTCCACAGTGAAACTATAGATGAAGTTAGATTTTGACGGCATAATGTGTATTCCACAGGTAGACCTATCCAAAATAATATTGTGTCCCTAAAACGAAGACAGTATGTAAAAGTAATGACCCCATGAAGTTGATGTAATAACTTACCCCAATGGGCCCACATGACTTTTGGCGCTTCATCTCCCAGAGTTAGGTTTTTGGATGTCTAGGGTTTTTGCATTCATGTTTATTGTAAAACAAATTTTAGAGCCTCATTGTACTGATATTCTTTATAATGGGTGCAATCGTCATATCTCTTCTCAGAGATAAGCGCCCACCATTCTAGCAAGCTTGTTTTTAGTCTACATTTTACAGTTTCAACATATTTCTTTATTGAATAGACGTCAGTTTTACTGTATCTCTGTTATTGTTCCTTGTGTCTTTGTGTTAATAATAATAATACTCTGTGTTCATTTTGTTTTTCTCATAAAATATGGATAAAAAAAAAGGATGTTCTTTCTTATTTTTCTTTTGAAATTATTTTAAGGTGAGAAGAAAAGAAAATCCTAGGATAACATCTTTTTCTTTTTTAAATAACAATGCAAAGAAAGAAAGAGACCTAACTAGCAGAAAAACTAGGTTTTGTTTTTCTTTCTACCAAAGAAAAACTAACAAAATATACTAAAAGAAAAAAAAAATTCTTAGTTTTATATTTGAAAAATCCAAGGAAAACAGAAAATAAAAGTCTCGAACTCAAATATAAACTCAACTTTCAAAGATGAACAAAACAGTGACCAGAATACTGAGATCTTGAGAACAAGACTATTCTTATAGTCATGCAATCGAAGGGATAAAAGGGAGACAAACATGGATCAATTTTTTTTATATATTCAAATTTAAGGCCACAAAAAATTTCAGGACCAAAATCCCCCAAAAAAGACCTCAAAACTGGTTGAAAGAGGCCTCCAAAAGGGCTGAAAACAAGCATAAAATTCACTTTTTGAAGGTATCTGCGGGTCACCCCACTGTGTAACATGGATACAATTTTATATACGTAGTTTTTATCACTGTAGGAAGTGAAAATGAAGTTTATCTACAGTTTTTCCTTCCACAAAGCACAAATATCCATGATTTTTCCTTGTACTACTCACAGATATGACCAACACTTACATGTTTTTTGACACTAAAATCCGCACTTCACCCCTATATAAAGGCTGCGTATGTACATAGTTTATGTGAAATAAAATAGAGGATACAATTAGAAAAACTTGGAAAAATGGGTATGAAGCCCCAAACTCAAAATTTAGTAGAGAGACGAAAAGTAATCCAAAAACACTAGGAAACAAAGAGTAAGAACCTTTAGAATGATTTGAGAGTTTTCAAAGTCTTAACACTACAATTAAAGGGAAAAAAAAAACTAGCAGGTTCATATTGCACTAAAGAACCAAACCAAACCCTCCCAGAATTATGAGAGAGACTCAAAAATCAAGTTTCTTACACAAATTTGTGCCTGTGTCCACTAGGACTCATAGACATATGTGGGTCATAAAAGTAAAATCATGGATATACATGACTCCTAAAGGGACAAAGCGTGGATGCACTAGTAAAATTTGAAAAAGAAAAATCCAATCAAGGAGGCTTCCAAAAACGTAAACAAAGTTTCTAGATGGTAAATTCTTTGAAAGGAAATCCTAGAAAACAAAAAAGTTATAGAAATAAAAGACAACACAAGACACCCTAATACTAACCCAAACTAGGAGAAGAGATCCCTAGTATGGTCACCAATTCTTCTATGGGATTTTTCCCTCGTGACCTTATGTCATGTCATAACAGAGCAAGACCATATATAATAGAAAGAACCCTACCCTCACATACAACAATGCTATGAGAAAAAACAACTACTTTGAGGAGAGAAAGAGAGAGAGAGAGAAGGAGAGGCCTAACACCTTGTATCCCATGTCTAATGTCGAACCTCACTCTCCACCTTTGATGTTGCTCATGATATCCATTGGTATCAAATTGAAAAACAAGATCAAGTCTATGTTGCAACAAGATAGTTGTAGATTTAAATCATACATATAATGTGCAAATATTTGATTATATCAATAAGACTAACATATATCAAAATATTGAAATCAATTTACACATTTATCAAAGAAATATAACTCTTTTATTGAAAATGGTAAAAGTGGGTTGTTACAACTTGACTCAAACAACTAGCACTACCTTGAAGCCAGCCTCACAAGTTCCTCCGATCCTTCAAGAGTCAACTCAACACAATGGCCCTTCTTTAGATGACCCAAAATGGATAGGAACACACCCTATGGTCATATAAGGGAGAAAAAGAAGCATTGGAAAGCAATTTCTAGAATAAGGGGATGCTACTCAGAGGATGAAGGGAGATAGGGAAGCTTGTAGTTTCAACAACAAAACTTTGTGCCTTGGTTTTCATTCTCATCTATTCCCTCAAAGGTTCCTTTATACCTCCTGAAGGGGCTGAGGTGGTTGAATTTCGTTTATAGTTTTAGGGGAGTTTGGGAATGCACCTAACCAAAAAACATGCTTGAAAATGTGAAATTATTTTATTTTTCACATTTTTTTATAGCATGCAAGTTGCACACTAGAAAAACACATAAATCCATGGGTTTCACACTAATGAACCACAGATGGAAATACAATAGTTTTTTTTAGATGAATCTGATGCAGGAGGATGGGATTTATATTTGCAATATAGGGATAAGGATTAAGCCAACTCACAAATGCAGGTGATGTGGAAAATTGTGGTATAATAGAAAGCTATGTAATATTTTGTCAAGTATTGTCATTGTATTGGAGGTCTGCTTAATTGGAAATCTCCGCTTCGAAGAGGCCCATGAACATTGAGATGCATTTATGGTGTTTCTTCCTTATCCTTCTCTTCATAAGTTTGTGGTTCATTCTCTTGTATTTATTCAATATCTTCTTCATCTTGTGATTTACCATCTTCTTCATCATCACTAGTTCTTCTCCATTCATCAATTTTTTATTCATCTTAAGATTTAATTTTTCTCAATTTTAGATCATCTATTTTTACATTTTCACTTTCCACTATTTTGTGAAATATTATATTATATCACTTGTATGAATTTTTGTTAGGTGAGTATCCCAGAAATATACCTTCATCTGATCTAGAGTTAAATTTCCCTAGATTATCTTCATCCCTCTTGATATAACAGTTACTTCCAAAACACAATTCATATAGTGTTTTCTCATGTTTAGCTCTAAGTTGTGGTCGGTTAAGTATGTGGAATGTTGTATATATTACATCTCTTCAAAATTTGTTTAGAGTCTTTACTTCATTCAACATAGTTCTTGCAACCTCTTGAACAATTTTTTTTTGCTCTCATCAGCTCCATTCTGTTGAGGAGTTCTTGGAGCTGAGAATTGTCTCTTGATTCCATGATCTTCACAAAACTTATTGAATCCTTTAGAGGTAAATTACCCTCCATTATCCAATCTTAAACATTTGATTTTGAGATCTGTTTCATTCTCTACATAAGTCTTGAATTCTTTAAAATTTTCAATTGCCTCATATTTTTCTTTGAGAAAATATACCTAGGTCATCCTCATGTAGTCACCAATGATAAATATGAAGTAGTGTTCCCCTTGAATGATTTTAGTACTAGAGGGCCCATAGAGAACAATATGCACAATCTCTAATGGTTTTGATGTAGAATTCTCTTTTTTCTTGAATCTGAATCTTTTCTGCTTCCCTAATTGACAGTGTTTGCAAATAGGACCCGAGGGATTAATGACTTTTGAAATGTATTTTACATATCCCTTTTTAATATGTATGATCAGGTTATCAAAGCTCAAGTGTCACATCCTTCTGTGCCATAACCAACTTTCATGTACTTGACTCATATGTCACTCTTCTTATTCTTCTTCGATATCTAAGATATACACATTTCTTGAGGTTCTTGGAGAAATAGCAACTAATTTTCCCGATCATTCTTCTCTTATTTTGTTAAGAACAAAATATTAATATATCATAGAAAAACCTTAGAATAAGTACTCAATGCCTTGAAAAAGAGAGAAATTCAGATACTAAGCCTCTTTGAGGGGGGAACCTCCTTATACACCACATAAATGTCCAAATACAAGATGATCCCAAATGAAGATGTCTCATTGGTATATATAGGAGACTAAGAGGTACAATTACAACTAATGGACCCAAACCGACATAAATAAAATAACATTACTAATGTAATATGCCCCAATTAAGGGGTAATGTGCCACTATTTAGGGCTTAACATGCCCCTCCCCTTGAGAAAAGTGTTTTCCACAATGCTTGAGTAACTCTGGATGATTCTGTATAAAAGAATCATCTTCCCAAGTGGAATATTCACCTGATAGTTTCCTCCATTTAATGAGATACTCTGAAATGGATCTATTCCTCAACTGGAGAATTCTTTTGTTAGTGATGGATTTAGGCTCCAATATGTTTTTTCCTTCCTCGTCAAGTTCTGGCAATATAGTTTGAACTGGGATCTTGTCACCTATAACTTTCTTTAAGCATGAAACATGGAAAACTGGTTGTACTCATGAAGATGCAGGAAGCTCCAATTTGTATGCTATAATACCAATCTTTTGCAACACCTTATAAGGGCCATAGTATCTTGGTGATAATTTATTATCCTTCTTGACTTGATTGAGGGACATCTGTTTGTATGGTTGTAGTCTTAAAAACACCCAATCTCCTACTTCAAAACTTCTTTCACTACGATGTTGATCTTCTTGTGGTTTCATGCGATTTTGTGCCATGGTCAGGTTGTCCTTTAAGATTTGGAGAACTTG
>JASDQU010012796.1:242158-260091 GCA_032191745.1 Picea mariana
AAACACAGATGTGAATCAGATTGAAATAGAGTTCAAGAACTCAGTGCTGGGACTTTTAGAGAGAAACGCAGAGGTTGATTAACGTTTTGAAAAGCAGAGCCCTGGAATTCAATCAAATGATTTCTTGAAAGAAAGAAACATAGAGGTGAAGGGTTCAAGTTGTTTTCTTGAACGATATACAAAAAGGCGTATGAGATTGAAATAAATCTCTCTGGAAATTTGTTGATCATTTGCTTGGAGGAAAACGCGGGAGTAAATGCAATTGAGATAGTTAGAAACGCAAGAGTAAAAGCAATTGAGACAGTTAGAAAGTTATGGATTTGTTTTTCACGGAAAGAAATTAACAAAATGATATTGACAGTTTAAGAAGAGTGTTTTAAACATGTTGAAGACAGTACTAAAGGGAGGAAGGGAGGATCTAGGGAGACTAATAGTCTCATTGCAAGTTGAAGCTTTCAGTGAGGCAGTAGAAGTTGTCTTTTAGTAGGTGTTGAAGATAAAGAGGTAGTAGCCTCATCTGAGTAGTTGCTCAGACAAAATTTGATGTAACTGAAGTAGCTTGCTTGCTTTACATCCACAAGAAGAAGAGTTTTTTCCGTTTATGGGTTTCCTCATAAATAGTTTGTGTCTATGTCCATTTCATGTGATTGATGGTTACTAATTCATTATCATTGAGACAAAATATTTATTAGGTTTTAAGATGCATTAAAGAAGTAATCTGTATTAAAGAAATAAAATTAATAATTGTGTATACAACTAATTCACAAATAAAAGTTTTGAAAAAGCAGGTACATGACATACAAATGTGAAAAAAATTAGCAGATGGAATCGGTAAAGCAAGAAGGAAATCAGACTCCAACGATACATAGAAGAAGTTATGATAGGTACCAGAACATGCTTGATGAATATTGTTTCTTTTGTTACAAGTATGGACATAAAGTTGCCTTTTGTAATTCCTTTTCAAGAAACATAATTGCACATAACAATCATGACAAATCTAGGTTTGATTATGGAAGAAGGCATGATAGAACCATTCAAAACACTGTGAACAATTACTATAATAGATTTGATGTTTTAAGGTTTGAGAGTGAATGTCATAGGTGTAATAATTTTGGACATGTGTCAAGAAACTGTCCAATGAACTTTCAGAAATCTATTGAACCTAATTACACTAATCTGATAACTAGATGTTGGAAAAAGAAAAGTGACCATTTAGAATCTGAAAATTGCACTCTAGCTTTACAAACTGATCATAAAGTAAAATGGTGTGTGGATAGTGGATTTTCAAAATATATGATAGGCAGAAAACATAATTTTGTTACATTGGATGAAGGAAAAGAAGGTACAATTACTTTTGGTAATGAACAATCAACTAGGATAATTGAAAGAGGTAATGTGTGTCTGAATAACAAAAATATTATGGCTGAAAATGTTTTGTTGGTTGAGAATATGGAACACAATTTATTGAGTGTAAGTCAAACTTTTGATAAATGGCATTATATGATTTTTTATTCTAAAAATTGTCAAATCAGAAATGTTAAAAAAAAATAGGTTAGTTGGAATATCTACAAGAACACTGAGCAACATTTACATACTAGATGAGAAAAAGGAAAATTGTTATCTTGGGAATGAAGATGAAAGTTGGTTGTGGCATAAAAAGATTGGTCATATTAACTTTGAAAATATGATTCAGATAAACAAAAAGGAAGCAATAAGAGATTTACCTGTCATAAAGAATTTTACCAGTTCTATTTGCAAACAGTGTCAACATGGAAGAAGAATCAAGTGATATAGAGGAAAATAAATCAGCTAACAATGAAAATTTGATTCCTAGTTTGTTGCAAAAGTCAAGTCCATCTAAGACTCCAAACAAAAAGGTACAAAGAAATCATCGTGAAGAGAAAATCATTGGTGATATAAATGCAGGTGTTGAAACTAGAAGCAAAAGGAAAGAATCTATTTCAAATCACGAACATGTATCATTACTCTCTCTGTTTGAAACCAAGCATGTTGAAGAAGCAATTAATGATGAATACTAGATGAAAGCAATGAAAGAAGAGATTAGTCAATAGAAAAGAGTGAGACATGGGAATTGGTTCCTAGGCCTTTAAATAAGAATGTTATTGGGGATAAATGGGTTTTCAGAAATAAGTTGGATGAAGTAGGTAAGGTGACTAGAAATAAAGCTAGATTGGTTTGTAAAGGGTATGCACAGGTAGAAGGCATAGATTATGGAGAAAATTTTTCTCATGTTACAAGAATGGAATCAATTAGGCTGATTTTGGCTTATCCTAGTTCCAAGAACATTAAAGTTTATCAAATGGATGTAAAATCTTCATTTTTAAATAGTGAATTAGAGGAAGAAGTATACATGGAACAACCTAATGGGTTTCAAGTGCAAGAAGCATAAAACCATGTATGGGCTAAAGCAAGCTCCAAGAGATTGGTATTCCAGGCTTGATAAATACTTAAGGCAACAAGGATACAAAAAAGGCAACACTGATAGTAATCTTTATATTAAATAAGAACATGATAGCTTGGTGATTGTTGAGATTTATGTAGATGATATTTTTTTGGCAGTGACAATGATCAACTTAGCCAACAATTTGTTGAAAGTATGTAGAATGAGTTTGAGATGTCCATGATTGGTGAAATTAATTTTTTATTAGGTCTTCAAATCACTCAATCTGGTAAAGGTATTTTAATTTACCAAACTAAATATATCAATGAAATGCTCAATAAATTTCAAATGCAGGATTGTAAACCAGTTAGCACTCCCATAGTTACTGGATGTAAGTTAAGTCAAACTGATGATTTTGAAAATGTTGAGCAAACAATGTACAGATCTATGATTGGAAGTATTCTATATGTTACAACTACAAGGCCCAATGTTATGCATGTATTTTGTCAAGTTTCTAGGTTTCAGGTCTCTCCTAAAGATTATCATTTACTTGCAGTCAAAAGGATACTCAAATATCTTAAGGGAACAACATATTATGGTTTATGGTATCCTAAAGGTAATCAACTTGATTTGTATGCTTTCATTGATGTTGATTGGGCAGGTTGTGTTGATGACAGGAAGAGTACTATTGGAGCAACATTTTATCTTGGAGGATGTCTGGTGAGTTGGTCTAGAAAGAAACAATAAGCAGTTTCCCTTTCTACTGCTGAGGCAGAATACATTGCAAAGGCAAATTGTTGCACTCAGGGTCTCTGGATGAAACAAATGTTATCGTAAATACACATTCATTATGATGCTCCCATTCCTATCTTCTGTAACAATACCAGTGCCATTAGTATCTCTAAAAACCCAGTTATGCATTCCAAAACGAAACATATTCCTATTAAATTTCATTTTCTCTGGGAGCAAGTTTTAAGTAATATCATTAAGATGGAATATGTTGGTACAAAAAATCAGATTGTTGATATCTTTACTAAGCCTTTACCTAAAATGAAATTTGAGAGTCTTAGGGATCAGTTGGGGGTTTGCCTTCTGTAATTGTCTTTCTCTTTCATTATACTCAGGATTGCAGGTTTCCATGGTGCATCTTTCAACTTTGTTATTAGATTTTTGGCCCCTCTACAATACATTTTCCTAGTTGGTTACGGTTTTCATAGATTCATCTCTTTTTGATAGGGGGAGTTGGTGTTGTTTCAGTGGTTGTACAAGTGATATTTTCTTGGTATTTCTTGGTATTTCTGACAGGGGGAGTATGATTGATCCCTTTCCATCGATGACAAAAGGGGGAGTTTGTTGGCCAGATTGCACAGAGTGAATGGGCATTATTGTCATTGATGTCAAACTTCTCATTATTGCATTTATGAGTTTGAGATTGATTTGCATTAGTTGAACTTGTTATTGAACTAGCAACTCAATTAACCTCATGAACAAGTGGTCAAAGGCTTAGTTAAAAATGAAAGGAAAAGTGCCTTGGTTAAACTCTCTTTCCACCATTTCGATAGCTCTCTCCTTTGAAAAAGGTTTGGTTATGAATCTATAGGATTAAGCACCATCACTTTAAAGCTTTAAGACTATAAGTTATATCACCAAAGCTCATATGTTAAGGAAGTTTTCCAATTACGAAGCTTTGAATAAAAGTTAAGAGGAGTTAGAATTTTATGATAAGTAAGACAAAAGTTAGTTTTCCTTTCAATTTCTGGAAACGTTGATATTTAAGTAACTAACGTAAAAATTTCTTGTTGAAATTTCGTTGAAGAGAAAATCTTCTTGAGTAAAGAAATTGTTTGACAGAAAATGTGGTTACTTGCGTTGGTGAAATTGATTGAAGAAAAAAAATGTTTCAAATATTTGAGGTGGATTACCCGTAGGAACCAATTCTTGAAAGAATTTTTTGTTCATGAAGAAATTGGTTTGAGTTAAAAAAACTCTTTTTTTTTTTTTTTTTAGTGAGAGATGATCGTAGAGTAAAAGGACTTAAACTCTCTGCCGATTAACTTTTTGAAGAGGGTAAAAACACAGATGTGAATTGGATTGAAATAGAGTTCAAGAACTCGGTGCTGGGACTTTTATAGAGAAACGCAGAGGTTGATTAACGTTTTGAAAAGGAGAGCCCTGGAATTCAATCAAATGATTTCTTGAAACAATGAAACACAGAGGTGAAGGGTTCAAGTTGTTTTCTTGAACGATATACACAAAGGCGTATGAGATTGAAATAAAATTCTTTGGAACTCTATTGATCATTTGCTTGGAGGAAAATGCGGGAGTAAATGCAATTGAGACAGTTAGAAATGTAAGAATAAAAGCAATTGAGACAGTTAGAACGTTACGGATTTGTTTTTCACGGAAAGAAATTAACAAAATGATATTGACAGTTTAAGAAGAGTGTTTTAAACATGTTGAAGACAGTACTAAAGGGAGGAAGGGAGGATCTAGGGAGACTAATAGTCTCATTGCAAGTTGAATCTTTCAGTCAGATAGTAGAAGTTGTCTTTTAGTAGGTGTTGAAGATAAAGAGGTAGCAGCCTCATCTGAGTAGTTGCTCAGACAAAATTTGATGTAATTGAAGTAGCTTGCTTGCTTTACATCCACAAGAAGAAGAGGTATTTCCCTTTATGGATTTTCTCATAAATAGTTTGTGTCTATGTCCATTTCATGTGATTGATGGTTACTAATTCATTATCATTGAGACAAAATATTTATTTTGTTTTAAGATGCATTAAAGAAGTAATCTGTATTAAAGAAATAAAAGTAATAATTGTGTATACAACTAATTCACACCCCCCCCCCTCTCAGATGCTTAACTTGTCCAACAAACTCCTCGATTTGACCACTCTACCATAGGAAGAGAAGTCCCATAACAAATATTTACCACCAAAATTTAAATCCAAACACTAGTAATATAGGTAATTCAAGGTATATAAAATTAGAAAAACAAATTACAATGTTGAAATTAACTGAATTTTACATCCATGTCCTGAAATAACATGTTAAACTTTTTTACCTCTAGATTCTCTAAAAAACATCCAACTCATGCATAAACCTCAAATTGTTGCCTTTCTATAGCAGTAAACTCGAGTTTTCAGAACCAACTTTCTCTTGTAAACTCTTGAGCACCAAGCATCAATTGAACAAATTTATCAATTTCACTTGTTTCTTCTTTCTTATTGTTGAATTAAATAATTTTAAAAATCCACTATTACCATTACATTGCAAAAATATCTTACATGTGCCTATTTAAAGAACCTTTCAACTCCTACATAGCCCTAAAAGTGCTACCTTTCTCTCGTGGACAATTAACCAAAACACCACACACATGCATACATGCAATTTCAAATAAATGAGATTGATGGGTCTTGGTATTGGTATTGAATCCACTTAGACATTCAATCACCCCATCTCAAACAGATATAAAACACATAAGTGAATAAACCAACAAATATGAAACAGATAAATGAATCTACCTATACATAGAATAAATAAATGAATAATAATACCAAAGTTTTCAATAAATGAAACTACTAAAGCTTGGACATTAAATCCACTAGAGATTGAATCACCAGATTAAACCCCATTGCCAATAAATATGTAATATATATGAAACACTTTATCATTAAATCATTATAAACAAAATTTGGAGCATAAGAAAATTCTAACCTTAATTAAAAATTTTAATAATAAGCCAATGGAAGAATCTTTTAAAATTTGGTTCAACGTCTTATGCCATGAGAAAGGGAGTGAATGTTATTTATGGCTATGAGTGTGCAAAGTTTCTAATAATAAGCCAATGGAAGAATCTGTTCAACTTCTAATGCCATGAGAAAGGCAGTGAATGCTATCATGGCTATTGAGTGTGCAAAATTTTTGACATTTAAGATTTTATCAAATATAACTACCATTGCGACATTATAGTTGATGAAAATGACATGCACATCCTCCGTTATATTCTTTCTTATACTCATCCAACAAAAATATAGAAGAAATCTTGTTATATAAAATTTTATATTAAGTTTCTTAAATCTTAATTTAGGATATCACGAATTTTACGAGCATATTTGATATAGCTTTATGAATTGCCACATACAAGTTAAATTCTATATTCTTTCTTATACTCATCCAACAAAAATATAGAAGAAATATTGTTATATAAAATTTTATATTAAGTTTCTTAAATCTTGATTTAGGATATCACGAATTTTACGAGCATATTTTATATTTTATATAGCTTTATGAATTGCCACATACAAGTTAAATTCAATTGTACATAACTAGCACAACAGCGAAATAGTTATTGGTTAACGCTGAAAGGCTGATAAGATGAAACGAATTCTTAAAAGAATATATTTAATTTTATTGTTGATTAACAAATAAAGGGTTGCGCTTCATTTTCATTTATCTGGTGTTAATATTTTAATTTTTGTTAATCACTTACGTGACAATCAGTTAGCTATTAATTTTTAAATATGATTAGGTAAATGTAAAAAAGTAAACACATAAACGGATGTCTTTATAATAGCTAGGAAGTTAATGATTGAAATCACAGCCATTTATTTTGTGTGACTACTAAGAATATTCCAGCCATATTTAATCTTGTTCATAGAAAACTTATTAAGCACTAAACCCCTATTAAATATGCCCATTGTCAATAGGTGTACGTCTTTCGACGTAATTAATGCTGGGATGGTGAAGGGAGTAGATATTTTTAAGTAATTAATGATGTAAAAAAATAAAATAAATGGTAAAGGGAGTAGACCATTGGTTCCTATGGAGTCTCATTGAGTGTGGAGTAGGCATAATAAAGATATAGAGGACAATAGAAGATATTGTTTTAAATACAAGTGCAGGACTACAATTTTAATGAAATATAGTTATTAATTAATATCATCAATACTTCCCCACATTTTGTGGATGGTAAGGATGCTAAACTGTAACCCCAATGATACAAGGCTTGAACTCGTGATCTCGCCCGTACCAAAGGAGTGTGCACACGTCTCACCAACTGTGCTATCCCATGGGGCTTACTCGATTTGGCCACTTTACCATAGGAAGAGATATCCCATAACAAATATTTACCACCAAAATTTAAATCCAAACAATAGTAATATAGGTAATTCAAGGTATATAAAATTAGAAAAACAAATTACAATGCTGAAATTAATGGAATTTTATATCGTTGTCATGAAATAACATGTTAAACTTTTTTACATCTAGATGCTCTAAAGTGTTGGAGACATGTCAACAAATTTCCTCATGCGGTCACATGCACATGCACATGCATGCAATCTACTTATGAATTGTTCGTGTAACTATGTCATCTATTCATGATCAATCTGTGTAATAGAGTGATAGATGTTATATATACGAGGATACCCAGAGAGGTAGAGGGAAATGTGAGTGCAAGCGAGTACATTGTGCGAGGAGAGGATGGTTGTATTCCTATGAACGCTATTGTAGTTCTCCCTTGAATAAGAAGAAGACTGATAATCATTGCCCGTGGTTTTTTCTTGATATGGATTTCCACATGAATAAGTGTGTCAATTGTATGTTTGTTGTTCTTAGTTTCATGTGTGTTTGATCTTGCTTGGTTATGCTTTGTTATATGCTATATTTTCCTTCCGCTACTCAACAAGTCGTATCAGAGCGGGTTGAGTAGGTGTCACAAATGAACCAAGACAACTTATGTACAGAGCTCTTATGAGCATAGAAAGACGTGATTGAATATCAAGTCATCAACACTCTCTAAGCATTGTTAGAAACACACCAACACTCTCACACTTAAAAAATAAGAATTGATCCTAAATCGATGCACCCACTTTTTGCACTACAAAAAACTGGAAAATCGACACTTCCCCATCCACACTCGAGGAGTGCTGATCTCAAAAATAGCGCTACCTTTCAAACCTCAAGACATCGCCGATCCCTAATATTAGCGCTCCCTTACCACACTCAAAGAGAGCCGATTTAAATTTGTGGAGAAGCGACTTTAATTTGTGGATTTTGTTTTATTAAACATATGAGAGAAATGTTATGGATAATCGTGGGTTAAATCATGGAGGTAAGTTTTGATAAAAAGGTGAAAGGGGGTTCCATAATTTTTTTTTTAAGTTTTCTTTTAAAACCTTTTAATTAAAGTTTATATTTTCGAGGTTTAACCTTAAATATAATAAAACTTCTTTACTATAAAGAGATTCAGTTTTATAAGCAATGGTTTTCGAGTTTTCTGTTAATGGTGAAAGTGTAGAGTTCCAAGTTTGAGGTGGAAAAATTCAGTGGAAAGAATAGTTTTGCACTATGGAAGCTCAAGATGCGGGATCTACTTGTGCAACAAGGATTGCAAAAGGCATTGGCTAGAAAGTCAAAGAAACCGACAAGCATGACAGACGAGGACTAGGAGGAACTGGATGCAAGAGCCCTTAGTACTATTCATTTGTGCATGGCAGATGAAGTGTCGTTTAACATCGCTGAAGAGAATACAACAACAGGTTTGTGGACCAAACTGGAGACTCTGTATATGACAAAGAGCTTGTCAAACAAAATCTTCTTGAAGAGGCAGTTGTACATCTTGCGATGAAAGAAGGTACAAAAATTGTTGATCACTTGAATGTCACAATTGTGTGGTTTAGCACAACAAATGTCATTGATTATGACACTATTGTGGAAGCTCTGTTGTCTGGGGAAATGAGGAGAAGATCCAGTAAGGAAACCTTAATAGCAGAAGCAATGGTGGTCAGAGGTCGATCTACAGAGGGAGAGCAAGATAAAAAAAGGTACAGCCAGGTCTAAGTCAAAAGACAATAAGGGTAAGGAAAAATGTTGGTTTTGTGGAAAATCTAGGAATCTCAAGAAGGATTGTTGGAAAAGACAACAAACATCCAAAGAGGACTCCACAGAAGAAGCAAATTTAGCTACATGTATGGTTGATGAAGTTTTTTCTGTCTGTTGTGTCTCACCACCTGTGTTCGCATAGAAGGTGTAGGGCAGTGATGGTTGAGTCATCGTGAAATTAAAAAAAAAATGTATTTACTTTGGAGTTGTAGAAATTATTGATTGCATGCAAATGAGCATATGTTTGTAAGAGCTAGATAGGCATGCATACCCCTAGTTTATCAGGTCACCTATGAAAAGTCTAGACATAGATTTAGGTAGATTGAATTTTTTTGGGGGGGCATGTATGTTGGGTTAACCTTGACTCGGTGAAAGAGTTAATGAGTTAAATATGTTTTTAGGTCAAAGAAGGTGGTTTTTCGGGTCCATTTGTTTTGGGTATCCCATGGTATTGTGTCCATGGATTGCATGTAATGAAGCTTATAAAATGTTTGGTGAAATCCATTGTAAATGGGCCTAGAGGTAAGCAGTAAAGGCTTACTTTGTCAGTTTGGCCGGATTTGGTCAAAGTTGTTCGAATGCAAAGTTCGAGGTGGAGTAGTGTGTCCAGTTTAGAAAGGTGGGTCTGTAGAAAGGCTGATGTGTTGCAAGGACAATCAAGTGTTTGAGAATATATGATGAAGTTGATTTCATATCCATGGAACTTGGAAAGTATTGCAAGGAAGTTGGGATCAAATAGGCATGTTTAGTAATTCCAAGTTGCAACAATAGTTGTGGACATAAATGGTTGTGTTATCTGGCAACTCGGTCACCATCGGTTGCAAAAGACAGGAAGATTCAGGAAGATGTATGAACATGTCATCTGGTAATTACTCAAATGTGAAATTATTCAGTTGTGATTCTTATGGTTTTTTATCAGCTTTCTAAGTAGGACCCAGATCAAACAGGTAGATATTTGATATGGTGATGATGTTAAGGGGTACAGACTGTGGGATCCTACTACCCACATAATAATCATAGACAAAGATGCAGTGTTTGATGAATCTCCTTTTATAAAATCAAACATAGTAAAATATGAAAGGTTCAAAGCATGGTTGGTATAAGAAAGGTATTTGGAAGGTATTGATTTCCATGAAAGTTTTTCATCGGTTGTTAAAGCTTGTTTCTATTCATTTGTGTTAGCACTGGTTGTGATAGTACAATTAGATGTTAAAACTGTTTTACATGGAGTTTTTGGATAAAGGGATGTTTATGGAACAACCAGAACAGTTAGATCAAAATCACAGCAGAAGATTTGTTTTCAAACTCAAAAATCATTGTATGGCCTAAAGCATGCTAGGCAAATGGTATAAGATGTTTGATTCCTTCATGGTGAGCCAAATTTTGCAAGAAGTGAGTATAACCAATGTGTTTATGGTATATTCATTATCTTAGTGTTATATGTTATGCTTGTTGCAAGCACAAGCATGGTTAAGATCAATAGGTTGGCTCAGTTGGTTAGGACGTTTGTTATGAAGGATCTAGGAGCAGCAAGATAAATCTTGGGCATGGAAATACACAGAGATAGGGAATATGATAAGCTTTTTTATCACAACAAAAGTATGTGGTGAAGATACTCAGGAAATTCAATTTGAATAACGTGAAACTGGTAAAATCCCTTTGGCTTTCCATTGCAAGTTCTCTTTAGGTTTATGTCCTAATTGATGAATAAGAAAAGAGTTATATGTTTTGATTATTATATGATAGTAGGAAGTTTGATGGTTGCGATGGAGAAATGGTCAACATTTCACATGCAGTTGGTGTTGTCAGTAGACACATGGTGAAACCAGGTGAAGAGCATAGAAATGGGTGCTTCAAACATAGAAGCACAAGTATCACCTACAATGGTTGCAGTGATTTGGTATGTGGTTATGATTCATGATATTTGGACAAGTGCATTGGTTTATTAGACACGTTACTGATGGAGACAAAATGGTCCATGCTGGAGTGAATCATGCAATAAAGTTCATGTAACGATATTGTCAGAGAAGTTGCGGCACTGTGATGGTGTTTGGATGCTCTTGGCTTGCAGAAAAGGTGATAAATTAATTAAGCACATGATATATCAGGTAAATTATTGTCAATGTGGAGATTGTTGGAAACATGCCAACGAATTTCCTCATGCGGTCACATGCAGATGCACATGTACATGTACATGTGCATACATGCAATCTACTTATGAGCTGTTTGTGTAACTACATGATCTATTCATGATCAGTCTGTGTAACTGAGTGATAGATGGTATATGTGAGCATACCCATAGAGGTAGAGGGCAATGTCAGTGAAAGCGAGTACATTGTGTGCAGAGAGGATGGTTGTATGCCTATGAAGGCTATTGTAGTTCTCCCTTGAATAAGAAGAAGACCGATATTCATTGTCCGTGGTTTTTTCCCGATTTGAGTTTCCACATAAATCACTTTGTCAATTGTGTCTTTGTTGTTATTGGTTTCATGTGTGTTTGATCTTGCTTGAGTGTGCAAAGTTTTCAGAACCAACTTTCTCTTCTAAACTATTGAACACCAAGCATCAATTGAACAAATTCATCAATTTCATTGGTTTCTTCTTTCTTATTGTTAACTGAAATAATTTTAAAAATCCACTATTACCATTACATTGCAAAAATATCTTAAAGAACCTTCTAACTCATGCATAGCCCTAAAACTGCTACCTTTCACTTGCAGACCATTGACCAAAACACAACACACATACATACATGCAATTTTCAATAAATGAGATTGATAAAACCTTGATATTGGTAATGAATCCACTTAGACATTCAATCACCCCACCTCAAACAAATATAAAACACATAAATGAAGAAGCTAACAAATAAATGAATCCACCTATACATGGAATAAATAAATAAAGAATAATACCAAGGTTTTCAATAAATGAAACTACTAAAACTTGGACATTAAATCCGCCTCCACATTGAGTCACCCCATTGCCAATAAATATGTAATAGATATGAAACACTTGCGCATTAAATCACCATACTCAAAATTTGGAGCATAAGAAAATTCTAACCTTAATTAAAATTTCTAATAATAAGCGAGTGGAAGAATCTATTAAAATTTGGTCCAACTTCTTATGCCATGCGAAAGGGAGTTAATGTGATTATGGCTACGAGTGTGCAAAGTTTCTAATAATATGCCAGTAGAAGAATGTATTAAAATTTGTTTCAACGTCTTATGCCATGAGAAAGGCAGTGAATGTTATTATGGCTATTGAGTGTGCAAAGTTTTTGACATTTAAGAATTTATCAATTTTACCAATAACATATGACGGCCATTGCGCCATTATATTTGATGAAAATAACATGCACATCCTCCGTTATATTCTTGCTTCTACTCATCCAACAAAAATATAGATATGAACTTGATATATAAATTTTAATGTGAAATTTTATATTAAGTTTTCTAAAATTTTAATTTAGGATATCACGAATTTTACGAGAATATTTTATATAGCTTTATGAATTGCCGCATAATAGTTAAATTCAAATCTACTTAGTTAAAAAATGAATTTCTTTATTAATTTAGAAATAAATTTTTATTTTAGTTGACATAGAAATGGATTAAACTTTTTCTTTATTTCATAAATATTTTTTAAATTTCTTTAAAATACTTGTAAAATTTATGGTTAAAAAATATGTTTTTTTTAAAATAAAATTAACTTACTTTAATAAGAAAGTAATCATTTAATCTTATACAAATTACATTTTAATTATTATATTTTTTTATTTTTTAAATTAATTTAAAATCAAATAACTTTTTGAAAAATATCATTACAAATATATTACATTACATTTTCAATATGTCTGAAATTTGTGGGAGCTTGGGAACTATTAGGGAATGTCCCTAATTGGCAGGGAACTCTTTTGAGAACTTCAATATCAAGGAAATGGGAGTTTGGAAACTAGTTTCCTAAAAAGAACCCACTGTCCTACACCTCGGGGACAAAATGTAAATATTTTTATTCCATTATTACAAATACATAATTTATTATAAATATTTTTATTATATTTATTTAAAATATCACTATAAAACTAAAACTAAACTACATGTAAATATTATTTCAAAAATTAGTTAAGTAAAAATACTTAATAATATTCACTTTATGGTTATGAATATGAAATTTTTTTAATGCATGTATGTTTCCCTTCAAGCCCAAACTAAACATGAAATTCAAATAAATCAAATCTATCAATGGCAAGCATTTGTTCCACTTTGTAAAATTGCATATATCCATTTTTAATTTTGTTTCTCATTTTTTAATGTAATATTTATGGATATTAAAGTTTCATTATCGTGTTAAATATATTCATATAATTATTAGCACAAATTAAATTAGTAATTTCAATATTGTAGTTGTTGTAATAGGAGAAACATTTTCCTTCATTTACTTTTAATTTTATTGAAATAAGATTTAAAATGTATCAATATATCTATACATTGTAATTCAATGTATCATTGTAATCTAAAATATTTTTTATATTTTTTTAATATATATTATTACCTTTTCCAACTTCGTGTTTCCTTTAAATTTAAAAAAAACTTCTACTAGTTGAAGATATTAGTATCCACTTCTCACCTTTCAAAAACTGATACAACATAACTTTTAATAAAACTCTTATCAATAAATTTATATAATACATATTTAAAATTTAAGTTATTTAAAATCAAAAAACAATTTAAAAAACATCATGACACAAAAACTTGAATTTTAATATTAAAACTCTTATTATTACATTTATATATTTATAGTATACCATACAACTGCTTATGGAACTGCTTAGAGAATTTTGAAGATTTACTATAATTTAAAAATAAATAAAAACTAGTGACATCCCATAATAATCCCTGCACATAAACGATCCAAAAAATAAATGAGGATGAGGAAAGAACTGAGGAGAATGAGATGGACCCGACAACTCACAACCTGAAATTACCAGGAGACCACCTACATGATACAACCAACCCCTTACCACACCCTAGCATCCAAATCGCAATCCAGTAGACATTAATATTAGTGAATGTATATAGCCGCCATTCTTTTCCTCCTCAGTTTCCAAGATCAAGTTGTACATGATTTTTTAATTTAAAATTTATTTTGTTTATCTAAATAGCCTCAGGATATTAGTCACTTCACTGTCCTTAAACGACAAAACATAATTTTAAACATTAAAAAAATATTACTTATAATATTATTCTGATGACAAAATACTTTGAACAAACCTTATAAAACATACATTATTGAATTTTTTTGTCAATTTATAGAAGTCAAAATGATTTTGACTTTAAGTGTTGTTGCAAGCAAGGACTAATAATAATTTGTAATAGTAAATTGTTGTCTAAAATCTTCAACAATTTGATTGTTCGAATTTACAGAAATATGGAAAGCCATAAAAACACAGATTTAATATAATCATTTAATTTACAGAAACCTGCAAAGTTCTAAAATAACAGTTTTAATATAGTTATTTCATTGCATCAGTTTATTAAGATATACATATTCTATATTGTAAAATTTATATCTCCATTAACACATAAACCTTATTAAGACATACATATTCTATATTGTCAAATTTATATCTCCATTAACACATAAACCTACATCCAAAGTAAACTACTGTATCTGAGATGTAACATCACTTCTACTAATGCTGGCAAGAGCGAAGAAGTCGAACTTCATCTTCATCTTGTATCAACTCCAAACAAATCCCGCAGTTATAACTTTCATCTAATTTTACTCTTCCATAGTTTGTCTTTGGAATCATTCTGATTTCGGATTGAGATAGGCCGGATCTTCGCCTGTTGGCATTGAGATTTAAGGGAGGTTATTTGATGTTTTAAATGCAAGTGCAGGACAACAATTTGGTTGTAGGTAATCAAATGTAGTAATTAATTAATATCTTGTATTTGTAAGGAACAGGTGAAATGGAAAATTATTTTAAAAATTGTGATTGCACCAAAAATATAATATCTTGTATTTGTAAGGAAAAGGTGAAATGGAAATTTATTTTAAAGATTGTGTTTGAACCAAAAAAACTTCCATGGTTTTACATTGCCTTAACCAAATGCCTTTTAAAATAGAAGCATGCTCAAGGTATAATTCTCGATTTGGCCACTTTAACAAATGAAGAGAAGTCCATAACAAATATTGGCCACAAAAGTTTAAATCCAGAAAATAGCAATATACTTGTAATTCAAAGCATATAAAATTAGACAAACCAATTATAATTATAATGTTGAAACTAACTGAATTTTACATTACATATTTCTGTCCTAAAACCTAAAATGACCGGTTAAATATTTTACCTTTAGGTGTTCAAAAAAGCTTCCAACTCCTGCATAAACCTCAAATTACTGCATTTCTTCAATAGGAAACTCGAGTTTTCAGGACCATTTTTCTCTTGTAAAAAATTGAGCACCAAGCATCAATTAAGCAAATTCATCAATTTCACTGATTTCTTCTTTCTTGTTGACTAAAATAATCTAAAAAAACCACTATTACCATTATATTGCAAAAAGCTCTTACCTTTGCCTATTTAGAGAACCTTTCAACTCATGCATAATCCTAAAACAACGACCTTTATCTTGCAGATAGTTTGTCAAAACCCTTTATCTTGCAGATAGTTTGTCAAAACTTGATACACATGCATACATGCAATTTTCACTAAATGAGATTGCTCGATCCTTGGTATTGAATCAACTTAAGCGTTGAATCATACCAAGGCCAACAAATATGAAAAAAGATAAATAAATCCACCCATGCATTGAATAAACAACCCACATGTGGCAAGTTCCCTGCCAGATACATGAGCCTGATCAGCTGGCAAGTTTATGCCACATGGGCTCAGAGGCCCAACATGCCCACAAGGACTGAGCCCATGAGCCTGCAAGACAGAAACCTTGGCACTTACTCAGATTGTCTTTGTTGTCTTGTATGTAGCTGTTTCTTATTGTGATGTATATTATGTTCTTCTCTTATAAATTTATGAGTACTATGTTGGTCTATCATAATCTGATGAACGACCAATAAGTTGAAAAGTACTTTCCGGGGATCATTATCTGATGAACGACAAATAAATTGAAAAGTACTTTCCGCGGATTTGCAGTTTGGGGTTTTCTGCGATGATGAGTGTTCGTGTTAGAAATTCGATGGGAAAAATAGTTTATTCTTTAGAATAAATGCCGAAGTTCTGTGGGTTTACCTAATCTGTCTCAGCTGTTTAGTTTTTTAATTTGTTTCCCATTGATTTCCTTCCTTGAAGGCTCTCTATGTTTATTGTTTGGTAGCAATAGTTTTATTTGGTGGAACAATTGTTACAGGCACACACACGCATGTGGGGTAGCTCCTAATGAGAATACCATAAGCTCATTTGATTACAGATCAAGGTTTCATGGAAGGAGTCTTGGTTTCAAGGAGTGTTTCTGTGCGCGACTCCTATATAGATCATAACATAGCACAAATATTGAAATACCCCTCACACAGAGAGTACACAGAAACATGACAGGAATCCAACATCAAGGGAAAATTAAAAAGGAAGCACATTGAATCCCCACGAATATTTTTCAGAAAGTAAACACCCGATTAAACCTTCGTTCGTAGTTTTGAATGACATTATATTTCCTTAATTGGCGAAGCTGGTGCATCATCATTTCCTTGAAACCAAGACTCCTTCCATGTCGATTCCATCACTCGCTCCTGTTTGTTTTTCCTGTTCGGGATATTAAAGTATTAGTATTTTTTTAGTTATAAATCTTAATACAGTTATTCTAACGCATTGAACTATACAAGGGTCAAGAATTTCAAACCCTAACATTCACAAAAATCAGGGCAACATATCTTTTTCTAAATCAACCCTGGAATTTAACGAATTTCAAACCCTAGCAATAATGACTTTAAAGTCTTCAAATCCTTTCCAATTACGCCATCAAATTACTCAAAAAAAACCCCAAAATCGTAACATCAACCATTCGAAAAAGGAAAAGAAAAACAACTATTCATAACCCTAAGTAAGGCAAATAAGATGGAATTTTGATGTGAACGAATAACATACTCATTCGAAAAAGGAAAAGAAAAACAACTATTCATAACCCTAACTAAGGCAAATAAGACGGAATTTTGATGTGAACGAATAACATACTCATGACATAAGCTATCGCCAAAAGAAGAAACCCCAGCCGGTGCAAAAGATACCTCTCCTCGCTCCAGGGCCAAGTCCAGCAAAATTATTCCCACCCCACCTAGCAAGAACATAAACCCTGATGAGAGCCCTTCTATGATGTATTGCTCGTTCACTCTTTCAGAGAAAAAGACAACGGGTTTTATGTTGCACGTGACAGGATCTTGCACGCTCCCGGGTTTTATGTTCGCCCGGTGGCTCTACGATGAAACCGGAGACCACCAAGAAATTGGTGGCTAAGACGAGGGAGAAAAGAGTTATGGGAGAGGATAGGAAAAAGGATGGCGCCTTCAGGCACATGCAAGGGACTCAGAGTGTTGTAAGGGAGATTCAGGACGAGAAGCAATGGCTCCCTTAAAGATTGATGACATTGACATGCAGACAACACATCGCACTTTCGTCAGGGTCAACGCTGTAAGG
>JASDQU010012797.1:0-10040 GCA_032191745.1 Picea mariana
AACAAAAGAGATGTGGGGCTAAACTCCACTAGAAAGGGGTAAGGGAGCTAAGATTCTAGGAAAGGGGCTAAGTTAAAGGGGGCTTGAGCCCAATGGAATATTATATTAATATTCCTAAAAAGTTAAAGTATGGATATAAATTTATATATTATATCCTAAGTTTCTAAAGGGGGGACAAGAGAGTCCCTTGGGTGCCATGTGTTGAGCCTAGTGGAATATTATATTAATATTCCTAAAAAGCTAAAGTATGGATATAAATTTATTACATCGCAAGTTTCCAAAGGGGGGACAAGAGAGTCCCTTGGGTGTCATGTGTCATAAAAGGCACATGCATATATATAATATGGAGATTTAGTGTATTTCCCATGATGGCTGGATTATTCGCCCATGTTTTTCCTACCATCCACTCATCCATGCTACCATTTGTACTTGTACCTGGTTTGACTACAGGTTGAAGAGGCGGATTGTTAGGCCCGTGGTCGAAGAAGTGGGTTGTCAAGCCCATAGACATTTCTCTCCAAGTGAGAGATTTGCTATGTCGAAGAAGCGGGTTGTTAGGCCCGTGAGTAGTTTCTCGAGGCAAGAAACTACTCGAAATTGTTCCCTGTTGCATTGGGAAATAACTATAGGCTCTGAGATTTCCTGTCTAGACTCTTCCTGAAGCCCTGGAAGGGAAGTGGGGAAGCCGAGGGACTACTGAGCAGAGAAGGGGCACACTTCCTGGGGTGGGACAAACATGTGGGGAATGAGAGACTGTAGGCTAGTTGCAATAGTTGGGCAACTTGGACTGAGCAATTATGCTGCTTGTCAGACCTTAAACTGGCTTAGTATTCCCTTTCTTCTGGTAGAGTTTATCCCCAACTCGGGGGTGACCCACTGCTGAGATTACGAGCAATGTGGTCTATGGTTGGGAGGAATGTGGAAGGTCTGCACGCAGTTAGTGATATTTTTATCAAAGATAAGTGTCAATTATGTGTTGCATCATTATTTATGCATTTATTTTTATGGGTTTTTCATGTGTATGCTACATGTGTATTTCTATTATTATTCTGTATGAATATGTGTATTTGCAGAGTATTTGTATGTTTTAATTTTGTATAAAGTTCGAATTTTCGTGTGGCATTGCCTAGTAGGTGGTTGGGGATGTTACAATGTTAGCCCCACAGATGGGAGGGTGGCCCTGTCTTGCCTTGTCAAAGAAGCCCCAGGGAATCCATTTCACCAGCTGAGGCATCGATGGATTCCTAATCTTCTTGCATTTGGGAACCAATTTATACTCTCCTGCTAACTTGAAAATCAATCTCACCACCACCTCAATAGGGATATAAGAGTTTTTAAAAATAATGCCATTTCTTTCCCACCACATAAATAAACAAAGAAAAATGGAATTGAGAAATGAGAATGTAAAACTGAGATCTCCTTCCACCTTTTTATCCATGTCTCCAAATTTTCTCATGGATGCATCCCCTAGAGTTTTAATGTTATTTCAACTGTACTACAAAACTTGAGTAGCATATGGGCATTCAATGAAAAAGTGAAGAATCGATTCAGAGTTTAACTTGCATAGAGAGCACCAGTTTGGGCCGCACCATCCTCTCTTTAATCCATTGTCCCAAGTTAATATCTTGTTTTCCAATACCATCCATAGAACATTTTTTGTTTTTATAGGGGCCTTCTATTCCCATATATACTTCCACCACCATTTCCTTTCTCCCGTGAAGTCTTATGCAACCAACACCAAATACCCCAACTTTACTATGTATATCCCTCTTTTCTCATTGCCCATCTAATATAGAGAATCTTCTTCATCTTCCTTGAGCAAAATGAAAATTGATTTTAATGCAACAACATAATCCCCCCAGATATCTGCGTTCTCACCTTCCAGATCTAGCATACTTGTAGTTTTCCACTTTGTTCACCCTTCTCTATCCAAGCTTGCAATTGCAACATTGATTAAAGCATATATGCCATTATCGTGAACAATGGTTAACAAATTTTCTAGGATTTTAAAGATTTCCCCTGATCCAACCCAAGGGACTTCCCCATTTATGACTTGATTACCATTTTCGATAGCCCATGCAAGATGATTGCCAATTAATGGAAACATCTTCCAACAAATCGAACCATTTTGTATATTGAAGTAAGCCAAGGGAAATAATTTAATGACATCACTCTACCCCAAATCATGTATTTGTGTAACAACCTCCACAAGTTTTTTTCTACCAAATCTTGACAGAGCCAAACCAAGTTCTTGATACCCCAACTGCCCAACTCTTTTGGCATGGCCAATAGTGTCCATTTAACCAGAGGAGTATGACGCTTCTTCGAATTTCCCACCCATAAGAAATGAAAGCAAAGTTTCCTGATTTTGTGTAGTATTCCTTTTGGGATTTTTGCAATTGTTGCCCAATAAACTGGAATACTTCTAAGCACAATGTTCAATAAAACTAATCTTTTGCCTCTTGACAACCATCAATGGGCCCCGAACAAAATTTGTTTTTTAAATTTTGGCATAGATCCACAACCAATCCCTGATGGCATAGTCATTTGGCTTCAACATGAAGCCCAAATACTTAATCCCCTCATCAATACCATTTTGATTAAACGATAGACTACCTTGCAACTGGGTTGCAATCTCCTCCTAAAGACCATTGACAATCACTAAGGATTTTCATGAGTTCACTTGCATACCTGTAGCAAGACAAAAAAGATCTAGAATGTTTTTAAAGCTTGAATCTCCGCGCATGATCCTGCACCAAACAAAACTACATCATCAACAAAGAGAAGGTGGGAGAGAATTTCAGATTTTGTGATCCTAACTCTAAAATTTCCTTCGCTTCTTGCTTTTTTAATCAACATACTTAATCCTTCAACAACAAGTAAGAACAAAAAGGGGAATGTGGACAACCTTGTTTAAGGCCTCTCAAGGATCTAAAAAATGGGGATGGAACCCATTGATTAGATCAACAAAAGAGGGGGAATCTAAACAACCCATAATCCAATTGACAGTTTTGAAATTCATACCCATTTGAATAAAGACCAATCTAATGAATGTCCAATTTTCTCTATCGTAAGCTTTAGAAAGATCTAGCTTCAAGATGAAAGAAGGGATATTTTTCTTCTTAATGGAGTGAAGAGCTTCTTGCATAATGGACACAACATCATTGATTTTTTGATTGAATAGGAAACCAAATTGTTCTTCTGAAATGAAACTGTTCAAAATCGGCTTCAAACAATTTGCTATGAGTTTAGCAATTAGTTTAGAAAGAAGGTTGCAATAGGATATGGGCCAAAAATCTTCAAAAGAAGAAGGGGTGGGGGACTTAGGAATAAGAGCAATGTAGGTTGCATTTAGAGGACCGCACATCCTACCCATCCTTTTGGACTCATTAACCACCTTGATAAGATCCCCCTCTAAAAGATCGTAGAAACCTAGAAAAAATTCAATAGTTAACTGGTCTGGACCCATAATTTTGCATCTTTGAAATAATTCTTTCTCTATGATCTCTTCTCGGAGGACATTGTTCATTTAAGGGGAAATGTAAGCAGGAAAAAGGGAAATAACCTTCAAAATCTCAACAATTGGACAACTAGACAGTTCTTTGAACATATTGGAGAAATTATTTTTTCTGCTTCTGCTACCTTTTCATGACTTGATACCTTCAACCCACCGGCATCCTTAATTTCCACAATGGAGTTTGTCATTCTGCGAAGACTGGCGAATTTATGGAAGAATTTGGTATTGTTGTCTCCTTCGTGAATCCAAATTTCCCTACTCTTTTTTCTCCATTTGGATTCCTATTTCATGAGGAATTCATGTTTTTTAACATTAACTCCTTGAGCATTACCTCTTCCTCCTCCGTTAAAGATCTGACCTCTCTATCTATGAGTAGACACACTAGCTTAGCTTCCAACTCCATTATTTCTACCGATTTCTTTTTCCAAAACCCTTTAGCCTAACCGTGTTTTTTTTTTTTTTTTATGTTGCCTAAATTAATTGCAAATTGTTGCATGTAGGTCTGACCCTACCCCTTGAACAGTGGGACCCAAACATCATTTACCAACGTTCTATAATCTTCTTCTTTTAACCAATCTTGATTGAATTTCATCAGAATTGTTCTAGGCGATTCAAATTTGGATAAGTCAAGTACAATCGACAAGTGGTCAGAGAGACCCTTGATTTCCACTCAAGAAGAAATGGACCATCGATTTTCAATCAAACTTTCAGAAATTATAAAACGATCAATTCGTTTTGCTATCAAACCTTCTCCTTTCCTCCAATTGCTCCAAGTATGAGAGATCTTTTTTGGTGCCAAATCTATTAATTTATGCCTCTCCATCCACTTGGAGAAATAGGATTCCAACGGATCTTGGTGGGGATTTTGGCCCCAAACTTCAACGATCTATAACGTAAATTTTAGATTCCCTCCCAGTATTATGTCTCCAGAATTTAAAACACTCGAGTTGCTTAAACTATCCCAGAAAATACACATGTTAACATATGGACCGTAAACATTGCAAATTTTAAAAGAAGAATTGAGCCAACTATCCATAACTTGAACCACTATGTAAGAAGGGAGAAACTATGCTTTTAACACCTTAATATTTGGGTTGTAAGTTGTTAAGAGACTGCCCGATAAACCATCTTCATCACTTGAGAAAAAGACCCATCCTTTTAGCCAAGAACTGAAGCTCTCCTCCACCTTTAAACCACTACACATCATCTCTTGTATCATTAGAACATCAAGTTTTACCACTGCACACAATCGCTTGAGGGATAACAACTTTGGAGCTCCCCCAACTCCGTGAGAATTAAATGAAAGAACTTTCATTTTGGGACCTTGGATTGCGATTTCCCTACTCTAAGGGCCCCTAGGATGGTTGACTATTTACCACTTCGAATCTCTTCACCTACCTAAGATTGAGATAAATAAATTCTCAATTTTCTCCCAGCATGACCCCTGGGAGTCGGGTCCTGAGCTAGTCCTCCTGTCTCTTCAATCATAGAACCAATCCTAACTTTTGAATGTAGCAACTAGTCTGATTTGATACCAACATAATGACTCAAGGGATGGGAGGAGGGGGGGGGGCGGAGCCGGTACAGTTGCCTCATGAATCTTTTTTAAAGAAGAAACCTCATCATAGGAATAATTAGGAGAAACATGACTTTGTTCCTTACTCATAAGATATTGATGCTGAGACTTGAACGAGATACCTCCTGAAAGACTTAGTAGAGGTTGTTTTTGGCTTATACTATCTAAGTTTGCACCTGACACTGCTAAGACCGAATCCAAGTCTACCACTTCAGATTTTCTTTTCCAAATTTTCATAAAAGGTGGAAAATGAGCGGGAGATTTGCTGCACCGCGCCTATAGGTGTCCTACAATATTGCATCCAAAACCCTGAAAGGGGATTCACCCTATGACTAACCAAAAAGCCCCCCCATACCAGTTCAATCTTGTCATGCAATCCATCATGAAGGTCGACTTGAATTTGAATCCAATCCCAACGATGATCTACTTTGGTATCCCGCCCTGGTTCGAGCCCAACAAACTTGCCAATATTGTTTCCTATAGCTTGCAAAATCTCCTCTCTCCAGAAGACCAAAGGGAGATTTGGTAAAATAGCCAAGATTTTAACAACTGAGAGAACATCATGTGTTGGGTCGAAAGAGATTGACCACTCTTTCAGAACCAGACCCAAAGGTCTCCATCCCCGTGAACGACTAAAAATTCCCATCATGTCCTCATGTGATCGAAACTCAAAACAAATCCAACCTCTTGCGAGGGTATGAAAAATTGGTAAGTATCCTAGCACTGGTTGCCAGTTACTTTCCAGCGAACCTTTGATTTCCATTGGGGAAACAATTTTCCCACAAAAAAGTCCCACTGTTGTTTTACCGAGCAACCTGGATATGTCACCTATTCCAATGTCATCCCCTCCCATCATTCGTGTTTGTTCTTTACGTTCTTTCCAACACCTCGCTTTCCTGTGCACCCGAATTTATGTCTAGTGGGTGAGAGGGAGAGATCAATGTCTTCTCTATTAGCTTTGAATGGGCCCTTCTTCCCCAAATCTACTGCATGCAATTCTATAACTATTATAGAACCTCGAAAACCAACTACCTTTTCCTTAGTCACAAAACCACTCGACGAGAGACTCTTGAATATGGGATGAGGTTGACCACCTTTCAAATTGAATGAGAGGACTCAAGATGATCGAGGATCCTCAAGATCAGTCTTCATGGGAGGATCCAACGGCCCTAGGCTTGCCAGATCGATGGCCTTGTAAATTCTTCATCCGTTACAAAAATGTCCTCTAAGCCCACACAATCTGTATCAAAATCCAAGGATTTGTCTTCCATGAGCCATCCGATTGGAGAGCCCCGTCACCAGACTGCCGTGAGATCCGAGCTAGATCGATTTACCTTGAGGTGGGAACCCCAAGGATCGGATCACTCTAATGTCATCTCCCATTATCTAGAAAAAGAGCCCCAAGGAAGCTCCAAAACCTCAAAGTCCAATGCATCCATCGTATCGAGACTTGGCTTATCTGCAATGGCTCTTACACATGACAAAAAAGGTCCTAGTTTGTTAGGCGAAAGCTTACATGTGCTGCCATATCCTTCTGAAAATCGGAGCCGAACCCTCATATATTTATATGGTTATGGCTATATATATGGTTATGGTTATGGCTATAGTCATTAGCATGTGTAAATTTCACCAGTTATGGTTATGGCTAAAGTCATTAGCATGTGTAAATAAAAATTTCACCAGTTATGGTTATGGCTACAATCATTAGCATGTGTAAATTAGATTTGAAAAATATAATTTTGGAAGCTCTTATTTCAAATGAACATTACCTATAGGGAAAAGAAGAATTACAACAAGAAGATGTACAACAAAAGTATGTAAAGTATAAGTTGGAAGAAAATGACATTATTTTGCATAAAAATAGTGTATGTTCCTAATTTTTATGAATTAACAAGGATGGTATTAAAAGAAATGTATAATTTTCTATATGTTGGACATTTTAGACATTGTAAGACAATTGCATCAATGAAAAGTGAATACTTTTGGTCATGAATGAAAAATGATGTTGCTGATTATATAGCTAGGTGTATGGAATGTCAAAGAGTAAAGGATGAGCACAAACATTTAAAATGTTTTCTACAACCATTGCCAATTCCAAAGTGGAAATGGGAGGTGGCAACTATTGATTTTATAACTAAATTTCCCAAAACAACAAGGCAACATGATTCAATAAAAATAGTGGTGGACAAATTAACAAAAGTTGTTCACTTTATTCCAGTTCAATTGACTCATAAGACAACTAATACGGTAGAAATTACTTGAAAGAGATTGGTAGGTTGCATGGAATACCTAAGGAAATTGTTTTAGTCAAAGATCCAAAGTTTACTTCAAACTTTTGGAAGGGATTGTTCAAGGGTTTTGGTACAAATCTAAATTATAGTACAAACTTTCATCCACAAATAGATGAGAAAATAGAGAGAGTGAATCAAGTGATTAAAGACATGCTAAGAATGTACTTGATGGATAAGCCATATAAGTGGGAGGACACTTTCATTTAGTTGGGGAGCATGTATTTTTGAAATTGAAACCAAAGAAAAGTTCTTGAAAATTGGGAAGCTGCACTATGCTAGTGGCTAGATATTGTGATCTATTTGAGATCTTGGATAGGTATGACCTGTTGCATACATGCTTTTATTGCTTGTTACCATAAAAATTCATAATTTGTTTCACATTTCATTAATGAAAATTTATGTGCATTATCCTAACAATGCCATTGATTGGGCTTTGATTAAGGTGGAATCAAAAGGAGACTTCTAGGTATAGCCAGTGTGTATGTTGGATAGGAAGGTTACTATGCTTAGGAATAGAGTCATAGGGTAGGTAAAGGCCCAATGGATGCACTACAACCTTGAAGAAGCATCGCGGGAGCTAGATGATGCAATCTGGGAGGCATAACTGCATTTGTTTTAACATTTTGATGTAAAAATTATTGTATATAATGGTGATGTGCACTAAGGATGATGCAAAATATAGGGGGAGGGGAATGCAATACCCCAATTTTGATTCCCATATCAGTAATGTATACATGCACATATGAATGGTTAAAAGACAAACGATGTAATAAGTAAAATTGTATGTTGAATATATATATATATATATATATATTACAGGCTACAGAAGGAGAAGGACAAAAGAATGGGGGCTATGACTACACAGGAGGGGAAAAAAAGTGGCTTAGGGGGCTCAAGGGGGATAAATGAAGATAATATTATTGATAAGCATAAGTCCTTAACCATGCTTAATTAGCATTCCATAATCCTTGTGATTAGTTCTAATAGAGGGGGAACATGTACTTTCGATGGAGACACATAGTTTATCATTAGTATGCAAATATACTCCACAATTATGGAATGCAAGTCATTATTATTCGTCATTTTTCCTATAGTTTTTCTCTCTAAGCTTAAGCTTCTATATTACTATTGCAATAAAATGACTACAATTCATATTTTTATAATGATATTTCAATTTTTTTTTCCCAGAAAAAAAACATAATTATATTCATCCAAAGAGAACCAAAGTATATTCTGTAGCTGCCAAAAGCATGACCCAAAACTGGGTAGAAAATCCCAAAGGGACACAAAGTAACTAGTTGGAGAGGCACAAAGAAGAAAAAACAGGAGCTAATAGAACCCCTAATAGGCCAAAAACTCAGTACAAGAGAGCCCGTCAAAGAATAATACTACAAACAATAAATCTAAACAAACCCTGGTGGCCGGATGGACCAGGTCAGAGAGGTATGAAAACCTGCACATCAACATAACCGGAAGGCAACAACATCGATGAAGACCCCAACTAGCAACAGAAAGACCCATAACTACACGCCCATTCCATGGACCTCAAAGTGATGGAACCGCACCGCACACCCAAGGATAGGACCTCAAATTTCTGACACAACCCCCGCTAGATAGCAAAATACATCAACAACCACCAAAGGGATCCAGATCTCGCAAGGAGAAACCGATTTGAGAAAACCCAGGCATCACCCTCACAGGCACACCCAAAATCATGACTGCGTCACGAAACACAAACCAGATCCGCTCCCAGAGATAGCACCCACGGAACGACCATGCAAAAATTGGTTGCGTGCATCGAATAGTATGAACCCCAGCCACATAGGGAAAAGAGTCTGGCCGCCATCCGAGCCTGCAACAATTCGGGGCGCAAATAAAACATCCCCTGGCCATCACCGGGAGACAACCCATCGTGTAAGGAGCCAAGAGTATCTCCAGCCGAGAGATGGCAGTTGCGATTGGCATAAGAGAGAGACCACGCGGGAGAGAGACGACCGGGAGATGATGAATGCGTCTGACTATAGGAGAAACCTTGTCAGAAGAGATTTACGTAAGTGGGCGCCTGCGGCTAGGGTTTCCCCCGACCGCAGAGCCTCCCACTAGCCCAACCTTGTTTATGGATGATATTTCAATTATTACGATAATAATTAGATCAATAATTTTAAAGAAACCCTAGTGGAAATAAAGTATAATAATATAAATGTGGAATTGAGTTCTTATTTTACCAAACACAATCTCCATAAAAAAGCTCATTTTAAAAATCCTTTACAACCTTGCTTGTAAATATGGAATATGGAAGTGAAAAGCTCACTTGAAATAAGACATTTGCTTCACAATATACTTGAAAGAACAACTACTTAAAGTTATATATTCTTATTCTATGCAAATAATTGAAAAGTTTAAATGACACATCTCACCTTCCAAAATTAGATTAATAAATAAATAAATAAATATATACAAAGACAAATCAAACAATAATGGAAGTTATTTAATTGGTTGAACATTGCAATATGCATAAATATTATATTTCATCAACATTTTGTACACTGTGGACACTAAGAAGAAATATTTTTACAAAACCCAAGGCCATCACAACTTTGTTTTCATACAAACATTTATTAATGCTTTAAATCCAAGAAATAAGACAAACATTTAT
>JASDQU010012797.1:12674-40239 GCA_032191745.1 Picea mariana
CTCACTTTAATCATAAAGTTATCTTTTAATTTGCATCTCACAAATTAATTTGACTAAGACCCATATTCGGCAATTTCTCCCCCTTAGGCACCTAGGGAAGAGAAACACTTGCCTTGGTACTTTATTTTAATTAAAAATTTAACAATTACCTTTCCATTTCCATAGGAGGTTGGCTGCTTTTTGGTTCAACAAATAACAACTTTTGCTATAACTTAGGAAAAGATGAGACAATTTGATTTTATTAAAAGGGAAGGATGGGTATATGACCCACATGGTGTCATCTATGCAAAGAAGCCAACATACAAACATCAGCCAAATGTTTTAGTATAAATGATTGCAAACCCAGAGTCATGGGAGGAGGTTAGGAAGATCCTAGGAAATGGGATCCCCAACCAAGCTGCATCATCAACTGAATACAACACAGTCCAGACCACCCATCCTATAAAAATGACATTCTCTCAAATCCAGTCTGAAATGGATGTGGATGGTCATTAGAATAAAAGGACTAAAGGGGATGAAGAAGTGGAAACAAAGGACAATGTGACAGGGAGATTAGAAAAAGGGAAAGGCATTTTGCAAATAACCCAAGGAGAGAGTGAAGTTGAGGGACCGACCTTGACTATTGAACATCTCTCCTCATCCATGTTGTTATTAGGGGGTATCAAACAAACAACTGCTATGGAGAAGCAACAGAGAAAAATCCCTCCTTGTTTCTTACTACCTAGATATCAAAAGGAAAAAGAGAGAGATGAAAAAGGAGATGTACCCCCGAGCAGTTGGAGAGACAACCAAAACAAAGTTGCTAACAATAGTGGATTACCAACAAGGCACCTTCAATTTAGCCTTGTTAGATTCTAAGCTACCCAAACCCCTCTCCCTAGCAGACTACAAGGCAACACAGATCAAACTCAAGATGGGAAATATTCAACCTACTGATATAATTGACTTGCATAAGTAGACAAGTGACATGTTTTATAAAGGGATACTTCAATCCTCTACCAGTGAAAGGAAAATGAAGGAAATGGTGCATAAAATCAAATACAACTGAAGCGAGAGAAGGTTTCCACTAGGGAAAACCAGAAAAGGATAGCAGATCTAGAAAAGAAGATCATATCTCTAGGTATAGACCCTAAAGACCCCACTACTAAGGGAGAATTGGTGAAACAAAATAACACTGAAATCAAGGTCTTGAGAAAGATATTAAACCTCCCTAAGGCTCGACATGTGCAAACCCCATAGTTGTAGACTAGCCATGAGGAAAAAGAGAAGCTCTATCACCAATTGGTTGAAAGCAAGAAGACCATAACAAGGTTACATGAATAAAATGAGAGGACACAAGAAGAAAATGAGACCCTAAAAAATTAACAGACTCAGTTGATCCAAACAAAAAAGTCAAGGACAAAGCAAGTTACCTTGGCAGACCCAACATAAGTATTAACTAAGGTAATGTTTGACCTTAGTGTAAAATAAATGGAGCTAGGCACTATGACCAACCAACTCAAAAATAAAGATTCAAGGGTGATAGAGTTGGAAGAACAAGGAAAGAGCAGAGAAGTACTGTTATCTCAAATAAATGCTACTAAGGAAGACGCTCATAAAGAGATAGAAAAGTTAAAGGCGAAGGTGATAGGAAAGTCAACTCTTAAAGCATCCAAACATGTCATTTGTCATAACATATGCACCTTGATATATGATAATTGGTTTCATTTTTTCCTAATAGGTGATGAGATTGAGCTACTCACCTCAACCAAGAAAGATATAACCATAATAGCAAATGAGTTGGAAACGAAACCAGACTTGGATAGTGATATCATAAAGTTATTAAACAACAAGACCAAGGAGCAACTCAAGGATCTAAATGTTAATGATAGAACCAACATCATAATAGATGCTAAAAAGGTCCTTACTAAAAGAAGGCTCATGCAAAATGCTGAGAACATATTGCATGAGATGACAAGGGAAGTAGCCTCCTTGAAAAAGATTTTTATTGAGCACATCAAGCTTGGGTTGTCAAGACATACTGCCACAAAAGGGATTTCAAGAGCAGCTAGAGAACAACATAAATAATGACAGTAGATTTGAAAAAATGCAAGGAGTTTTATTAGGGCAAGATGCCCTATAAATTCTTGTTGGGGACTTTGAGATATTGCATAGTTTGAAAGGGATTTTCAAGAATCCCACGTAATCGTCCTATGATAAATACACCAACTTGGATGACCTGGTAAGAAATATGATTAAAACTAATTACCCTATGGGAATTTTTTGGCATCATATGTGTCAATATGCCAAGTTACCTTAGGGAAGGCATGGAGAATCAAGTGGCACACGACCTAATGCCTAAAGATACATTTTTTGATAAAGTAAATGGTTATGTAAACCATTTTTTAATCCTGGTGGGACCCTCCGAAAATAAGAGGTGGTTTTGAAAAATAAAGTAGTAAGCAATTTCAAGAAGTTGTTTTGGATAGGACAAAAGGCTATAAAAGAGGAATAAGGCATTATTTACAAGGATACAGATTTTGGGTAATTAAAGAGGTTCTTATACTCAAATTTGCAAGATCACATATCTCAGGCATAAACAAATGATTAAGGCAACATGTCTCAAGAGATTCATACACCATGATGTATTCAATCTGTAGACTTGATCCACGAGGATTCTTAGGTCTAGAAAAATGCTCAAAAATAAAATTTCTTGGAATCAGACGAAACTAGCTCCATTGTGTCCATCTCGTCGCACTGATTCTGGCCATATATTGTATTCCTCAAATGGACACCGCATGCGAAAGTTATTGTGTTTTGACCAAATTACCAAACATGCAAAAAGTCAACAGTCAAAGTCAACAGTCAAAGTCAACGCTGATGTCAGCAATACGACAGGTGACATCAGCATGATGTAATGATGACATCATCGTGCTGATGTGGCATCATCAGGAGGTGACACATGGTAGTACAGATGGACACGTGGAAGATGAGTGGCTATACGATGACTGACGTGGTAGCTGACTGGTAGTACGACAGGCTGATGTGGCAGTGACACGTGGAAGTACGTACTGTCATGTGGAAGTACGACAGGATGACATGGTAGTGACATGTGGTGGTACAGAATGACATGTGGTAGGTGATTGGACAATATGGCGGAGGACGTGGCAGACAAGTGGTTGGGTGACTGGGCTATACGGCGGAGGACGTGGCAGACAGGTGGTCACATCACTGAGCAGTACGGTAGTGACATGGTCCAATCATGGGTCACCACGTGGCCCAATCACATGGTGCCATGTGGAACCTTGTGGATGGCCAATGACAGCATTACAAAATTTTGGCAAGGGTCGGGGTCGAACTTGCGACCTTCCAGGCTCCAACGACTTCCAAAGGAGATGTGACCAACGGGCTACGGGGGCAGAGCTTGTTAAGCTCTCACCCGACTATAGTTTTGTTGTAGGTGCAGAGACCATTGAATACCAGGGCGCTGGCCCGGGGGCTATCCCATTGGACCAACGAATAATACCATGAGACCAGGTGCCAATACCAACGACTAGGGCCGATCGGAAGGGGCCTATCTTGTCCTATCCACCGCATTCAACTAGGGACGAGCGATGGAGGGGCCGAGTGGTTAGCGCCTTACTAGATAGCACTTGGCCATATGGCCCATATGACCATTCCAAAAGGGGCACGCGCCCAGCCTAGGGGGCCTAGTCTGATTTTTTTTAACAGAGTGGGTTTTTGTTATAGTTTTGACCAGAATTGGGCCTTTTTAGAGATTGTTTGGCCATATGGAGGGGGATTTGACCCCAAAAAGAGGCCATATATTTGTGGGAAGTTGGGCTTCCATTATTGAGCCTAAAAACTATATAAATTAGGCCCTTGAGCTTGTGAGGGTAATTTTGTATTGCAAGGAATGTGAGAGCAACTTGAACTAATGGCCCATTTCTCATGTTTTGAGGGGAATTGAGGCATGATTTGAGAAGAGATAGTTGAGGCATGTGTGTATCTTCACAAGGAAGTCTTGTACAACAGATCAAAAGCCTATTTGTAACATCAAAGACCAATTGTAAAGAGAACTTGAGCATTGAAGATCAATAAAGCGATCGTCCACTTGGAAGCGGACCCGAAGACTTTGTGTTTATTTCTCTTTCTTGTTGTTGTTATCTTCTCTTGTTTGCAACATGTTTAATGATGGTTGAATTATTTAATTATCCATGAGCATCAAGTTAATGTCACATTGTTTATAATACCTTTCATTTTTGGATCAAGTATTTTGGTATCAGAGCCAGGTTGTGTTGGAAGGTCTAACAAGTGCAGGATTGGATGCTCACAAGATCCAAATCTCGAAGAGGAGAAGGATCATTGGTTGAATTCATTTCAGAGATAGAAAAAGTGTCGAGGAAGAAAAGAATGGCGATAGAAGAAGAAACGTCTCCACGAACTAGAGAGTTCGAAAAAGCATTTTTCTCCATGTCAGAAATGGTCAAAGTATTATATGATGATTTTTTGGAGAGAAAGAAACCTGTTCTAGGAGAACCTTTTATGAAGGAGAAAAATGAAGAGAACGAAGACTTGCAGTGTTCTTCTATTCACCTTTTGAACAAGTTGTGAAGAATATGAATTTTGTAGTATGAGATAATACCTTGTGGCTATGTTTAGGTGGGACAATAGTTGGAACTACCTATGGTATCCTGTAAAGATGACTCCCTAGAGTAACAATGACACTACGGGGTTGAGACTCATAAATAACATGGCTCTTCCACATATATGGCTGGCCGAAAAGAACATCACAGAGATCCAATGAAGAAACATCACATAATAACTCATCCTTGAGGGGCTGGATGCCATATGACAATTGAAATTGATGGTAGACACACATATCTCATCCCTGACAAAGCCACCTGATGTTGTATAGCTGTGGGTGTGGTGTTGTCTAAAATCCCGATTATTTGACAACCCCTATTGAGATGAAGTTATTCTGGATTTCACTATCAACAATGAAATGCAATGGGGTCCCCTTCACCCACATCTATGAATGAAAGAATCACTCCCCCTCTTTAGGATGTATTGGTTCTTCTGGTTGAATTGTTGCACTTGCGACAATAGCAGTGGGGTCTGCGTCGATGATATGTATTTTTCCATTATTTTGTAAACCAGATTCCGAATCAGGGTTCAACTCCTTGTCTTTGATATTGACCAACAAAGATTCTTTTGAGCGACATTCATCAGTGTTGTGCTAGGGGATTTTATGGAAATCACACCACTTTCTAGTGTCCTTCTTCGTCTTCTCGTGGCACTTCTTTTCCTATGGATTGGACTAGTTTTTAGAAGATTGTTTGTTAGGGCCGTCTTTATCATACTTTGGTTGTTGTGAATTTGTAGACCCGAACTCCCGTTTGTTCCGATGCCTAAACTTTTGCTTGATTTTGACAACATATAGATAAGCAACTCCCAACGATGACATGTTCAGAAATGATCCAGATTTATGAGTGAAACGAAAGGAATGGAAGACTGAATACAATAACACAAAGATACAGAGAACAACAAAAAATATCCAGTGAAAAATAACTTCTATTGAATAAATAAAATAGGCTGAAACTGTAAAACTCCAGAACTGAAAACAACTTGCTCGAATTGTGGTAGCTATCTCTGAGAAGAGATGTGGCTGCTACGTGCATCTGTTTGAGAAGAATGATTAGAATGAGGCTCCAAAGGCCTTTTTAAAATTACTCATGAATACCAAAACCCTAGACATCCAAAAACCTAACCCTAGGAGATGAACGCCAAAAGTTATGTGGGCCCCGATGGGTAAGTTGGTATGTAAACTTCCTGATGTCGTAACTTTTGCATACGACCTTCGTTTTAGGCGCGTGATAGCATGTTGGAAAGGTCTTTTCGAGAAATACACATTATGTCATCAAACTATGACTATGTCTATAGTTTGAATGTGGAAAGCCAAAAAAAACATTGTTTAGGGACCCAAAAGAACCCTCGAAGTACATAAAAATGTACTGACATGAAAAATTCCAAAATAAGCTAGTTGGATTAGGTTGGTGGCCACTGATCTCCACCTGGAAGCTATCTAGGGATTGAAACAACCCCGAAAGTGTAGAACCCATAATTACAAATAATTATAGAAGAACTTGCTAAACTAACAACTGTCAAGAAGAGCCAGTTGGAATAGGTGGGGGGCCACCAACATCCACCTGGATCAGTCCTCCCCCCTTAGGAAGTAATGGTCTCCATTGTTTTGAGCTCCCCCATCAGGTGAGGAAACTTCTATTGAATTTGGCCCCAAGTGATCCACTTGCCTTGGTGTAGGAGTTGCCCTGCCTTGATAACCCGATAAAGTTAGATCCTCTATTGGTGAGTTCCCTTAACTTGTGTCCACTATCTGATCAGTGGATGCCTGTTCCATGCGGTCAGGGTTGGGCTCTATTGGTGTCAACTGTTCTGCGATCTCCGAGGTGTCTAATGATGGTGGAAAATATGGCTGAAGGAGGTCCACATTGAACGATGGGTGCAAGCTAAGGAAGGGTGAAGTGTTGAGCTCAAAAGAATTGCTACCCACAACCTTGGTTATAGTGTAATGCCTATAGCGAAGTGGGCAGAGCTTCTGATGGGGCCCTGTAAGGCTCTCTTTTTGCAAATGTAACCATACCTTGTCTCCCACCTGAAACTAGTGTGGTACCCGACGTTGATCATGGCGCTTCTTTTACTTAGCATTGGCTTTCTGTAAAATCTTATGGACCTATTGGTGGATGTGATGAATCAACTCAATGAATCTGGTAGCTTTGTCCACCTCAGACTGAACATGGGAAGATTCTCCCTGTGTGCTTGCAAGAGGTAGTGCAACATAAATGGGACCCAAGGGTTGGAATCTCAACCCCACCTGAAATGGTATATGGCCAGTGGAGCTATGAAGAGCCCTGTTGTAGCTATGCTGAACATAGGGAACTCTCATCCGATGTATGTGAATGCTTAGAGTTGTACATGCATAGGATGTGCATAATCATCCGATTGATGACTTCTATCTGGCCATCGATTTGGGGGTGGAAAGCAGTGGATTTAGTTAGCTTGGTGTCCAACAATGACCAGAGACTCGACAAAAAAGTGTTGAGGAACCTGCTGTCTCGATCTAAGGTGATGGTCTGTGGTATCCCAAAATGGACCCACATATGTTCGAAGAATATCTTGGAAGTATTTGTCGTTGTGATGCTCTTCTTGTAGGCTGTGATAATGGCCATCTTTGAAAACCAATCAGCCACCACAAATACACAATCATTGCTGTGCTTGGTGGATGGAAGGCCAGACATGTAATCCATCAAGATGTAATCCCAAGGCCTCTCGGGAGTAGGAAGAGGGGTGTATAAGCCTTGCTTCTTGATGGATGGCTTGGAAGTGGCACATGTAGTGCAAGATCTGATATACTTACTGACGTCTTTTCAAATTTTGGCCAATAAAAATATTTCTGAAGAACGACCACAATTTTCTCCACGCCAAAATGTCCTGCCATTTGACTATAGTGAGCCTCCCAAATCAGCTTCGCATGCTCTCTTGTGGGAAAACAGAGGTGGCCCAGATGGTATAACAATCCATCCTGGATGTGAAAATTTTTGTTATTTTCTCTTGTACCCAAGAGATGGTAGGTGGTTGCGAAGTCAGGGTCACATTGATTAAGTTGGGGCCACTTAGTTGCCTCATGCCCATAGGAATGAAGCACTGTGGTGAGTGAAACAATGGGAGGGCGATTGAGGCAGTGAATGACACGATTTGTGCTCCCTGTTTTATACTTGATGTTGAGATGGAACTGTTGTAGATATGTGGACCACTTTTGATGACGGTCGTTCTGCAGCTTCCCCTGTTTTTGTATGAGCTGCAAAGGCTTGTGATCAATGTGGATGATTGTCTCCTTCCCAAGAATGTAATGTTTCCATTGACGACATGCTTGTGTAATGGAATGCATTTCTTTGTCATAGGTGGGGTATTTCCATACATTATCTGAGAGTGTCTCACTATGGTATGCTACTGGATGACCATGCTGAGTGAGAACTATGCCTACAACATAGTCAGAAGCATCAGTCTCAATATTGAATGGTTGTTGCAGATCAGGTAAGGAGAGTACTGGAACTAAGCACAAGTGATGCTTCAGATCATCAAATGCTTGTTGTTGTGCCTGCCCCCATGCAAACTTTTCCTTGCCACCTCTTTTGGTTACTTGGCTTAGGGCCCATGCAATATGAGAAAATCCCAACACGAACCTTTAGTAGAAGTTGGCAAGTCATAAGAAGCTTCGAATCTCGGTTAGTGTGGTCGGGGATAGCCAATCACAAATGACTTAGATCTTATTTGGATCCACATGTACCCCATGCTCATCAACAATGTATCCCAAGTATTGGACCCTATTCATGCCAAAGGAGCATTTTTCCAAGTTGGCATATAGCTTGTGCTTCCGCAGAGTGCATAAAACCTGTTGAATATGCTACATGTGCCCCTCCCAAGTTCTACTGAAGATGAGGATGTCATCCAGATATGCCACCGAAAAAGAGTTGGTGAAGGGTCTCAATACACCGTCCATCAAACTCATGAAATTTGATGGTGCATTTGTTAAGCCAAAGTGCATGAGAAACCATTTGAAGAGACCTTCTTTAGATTTGAAAGTTGTCTTCCATACATTAGTTGGTTTGATGGGAACCTGGTGGTAGCCAGACTCTAGGTCAATCTTACTGAAGAAATTTCCCCCCTTGAGTTGGTCAAGAAGGCCATCAATTCAAGGAATTGGGTATCGGTTATGGACTCTTATTTTGTTTAATTCTCTGTAATCAATGCAGAGCCGCCAGGTCCCATCTTTCTTCTACACCAACACAATCAGGTTTCCGTAAGGGGAGGAGCTGGGTCGAATGTGCCCCTTTTGAAGCAAATATTGGATTCGACGCTTGATTTTTTCATTTTCCATCAACGAGCAATGATAGACTGGTCCATTAGGCAATGGTGCACCGAGGGTTAAATCAATTGGATGCTTGAATTAGTAGTGCGTTGGTACCCCAATGGGTGAGGAGAAGATGTCTCTGTACTCTTCCACGATCCCGTCCACTTTATTTTGTTGCAAAGAGAGGCTCTATGTAGAGGTCACACATGTGGCGCCGACCTTCTCCTTACTGTGAGCATGGATCACAAAGAAGACAAACTACCCAGTCTATGAAATTAACTTACTACATTTCTTAGCAAAGATTAAAGAAATAACAGTAGGTGGCACTACCTTTGGTATCCTATACAATTTTCTACCCAAAGTAATAATAACACTATGGGGTCTAGAATCATACACAACATGTTGCTTCCACAAATATGGCTAGCCTAAAAGAACATCACAAACTTCAAGGGGAGAAATATCACACAATACCCCATCTTTGAAGGGCTTGATGTTGTAGGGCAGACGACACTATTGGCTGATGCAGATATCTCTTCCTTGGTGAAGCCAACTGATGGTGTAGAGATGCGGATGCGGTGTTATCAGTAGGTCCAGCCGCTTGACGACCTTTTCTGAAATCAGGTTCTTCTGACTACCGCTATCGATAATGAAATGCAGCGGAGTCCCCTTTACCCATATTTATGAGTGAAAGAGGCGTTCCCCTTCCTTTCGTTCTTCTAGTTCGATGGGTTGGAATTTGGTGGTAGCAACAATGGAAATGGGTTCAAAATCGATGATATGCTTCCCACTTTCTGGATTTGATTTGGACTTAAAATCTTCCTCTGACTCATAATCTTTCATCTCGACCACCACTGACTACTTGGAGTGACATTCTTCGGTGTTGTGCCAAGGGATTATATGGTATTCACACCATTTTCTCGTGTCCTTCTTCGAATTCTCATTACCGTTCTTGAGTTGCGGCTTGGACTGGTTGTCCTAAGAGAGACCATCTTTGCTCTGTCCCTTGTTTTGTGGGTTGGGGCCACCTTTTCCCTGCTTCAGCCTGAGGAATTTGTAGATCCAAACTCTTGCTTCTGCTGCTTAAAATTCTGCGTGATCTTGACATCATATCTATAAGCCGCACCTAATGATTAGATTTCCAAAAAATACATTTCTGTTTGAATGTATCTATGCAGACAACTACGGTATTTGAGCACCAGAAGTTGTTTAGAGTCTTTGATACCCAATTTGGTGCGCAGGGTATGGAAAATATTGGTGAAATCTAGTACTGTCTGGAACCTTTCCCGACGCAGCGTGGTCCAGGTTGTGTACTGGTCCTTTTAGCTTCGAATAGGGTAGTACTGTTCTTTAATGGAATCCCTGCAGGAATCCCATGTGGGGCCAACCAAAAATATTTCATATTCCTCTACGGCCCTTTGCTCAGAGTAAGTATCCCACCAATCCTTAACATGGGGGACGACCTTAAGGAGTGCAAAAGTAATCTTTTCCCTGTCAAAAATATTGTGGATCAAAAAATGCCCTTTGATAAGATTCAACCATTTATCTACAACATCTACATCTATCAGTCCTTCAAATAATGGAATATCAAAATTTACTTGTACCTTGAAGGGGGTTGCATGGCCGCTTGATGATGATGCGTCTCCTGTGAGAAGGCGACGAAGGATCTCTGCAAAGTTGTCCATATTTCGTTCCTTTGTCATGTAAGGGCTTCCTCAAGAAACATTTTAAAAGTATATCCTGCTCCATCATATTTATTCTCGTCCCCCATGGGTTATTTTCAGGCTTGACGTGGCCGATCTTGCAAAGGATCGACTAGTTCGAGTCCCAACTTCTTGTACCCAGATCTTTTCAGGGACATGCACGAAGAAAAATAAATGAAGAGCAGACTGCTATGATACCACTGATCCAGATTTATGAGCGGAATGAAAGGAATGACAGACTGAATACAATAACACACAGATATGGAGAACAACAAAAGGTATCGAGTGAACAATAACTTCTATTGAATAAATAAAATAGGTTGAAACTGTAAAATTGCATAACTGAAAACAACTTGCTCGAACAATGGTAGCTATCTCTGAGTAGAGATGTGGCTACTACATGCATCCATCTGAGAAGAATGATTACAATGAGGCTCTAGAGTCCTTTTTAACATTACTCATGAATTCCAAAACCATAGACATCCAAAAACCTAACCCTAGGAGATGAAATGCCAAACGTTATGTGGGCCCCGATGGGTAGTTGGTACCTCAACTTCTCGGGGTCATAACTTTTGCATACAACCTCCGTTTTAAGCGCGTGATAGACCATTAGAAAGGTATTTTTGAGAACTACACATTATGCCATCAAAATCCGACTCTGTCTACATTTTGACTGTGGCAAGCCAAGAAAACACTGTTTAGGGCCCCAAAACAACCCTGGAAGTACAAAAAGATGTACTGACATGAAAACTTCCAAAATAAGCTAGTTGGATTAGGTCAGCGACCACCAATCTCCACCTGGAAGCTGTGTAGGGCTTCAGATAGCCTGAAAAGTGTAGAACCCACAATTAAAAATAATTACAGAAGAACATGATGAACTAATAACTGTTAAGAGGAGCCAGTTGGAATTGGTGGGTGGCCACCAAAATCCACCTGGATTAAGAAACTCCATTTCAGTTTGGATGTACCTGTGTAGAGCCCCTCGATATTTCATAACCAAATGCCACTCAAAATATTTGATACCCAACTCGGTGCGCAAGGTATCAAAGGTGCTGGTGAACTCTGACACTAATTGGCCCCTCTCTTGATGTAGCGTGGTCCATATCATGTATTGGTCATCATAGTTACCAACATGGTAATATTCTTCCTTGACCCGATCCACAAAAAATTCCCAAGTGGGCTCGACCCCATATATTCCAAACTCCCCTATGGAAATTTTTTCCTAGTAAGTTTCCCACCGATGTTTGACATGGGGGAGAGCTTTAAGGGGTGGGAAGGTGATCTTTTCCCCGTCAAAAAAATTGTGAACAAAGAAATAACCTTCTAGCACATTTAACCATTTTTATAGGGCATCTGTATCTATCTATCCTTCAAATACGGGAATATCAAAATTAACTTGTACCTTGAAAAGAGAGGTGCCTCCAAAGTGGTCGCTTGATGAAGACACATCGTTTGTTATCGACAGGCATTGGAGGATGTGGGAAAAATTCTCCATCATTTCGTCCCTATGTCACGTGAGAGCTTGCTCAAGCAACAGATTAATAAAATCGTTTTCTCTGCCGTTTTTCTTTTCTTCCTCCATGTAGGGTTTCTTGGGCATGCGAGAGCGATTCTCCTCAAGAGAGACAAGCTTGAGACCTAACTTGCTATACTCAGACCTCGTTGGGGACACGCACTGAGAAAAACGATCAAAAGCAACTTGCTATGATACCACCGATCCATATTATTTTCGGCACAAAATGAGAGCGAAGATATAATCACGAAATGTACAGATATATATAATATATCTAGTAATATAACAAATATTTATCAAAGATATAACCATAAACGTAGAGATATAGTAATACAAATTTCTATTAATGAGCGAAATGTACAAGACTGTAGAAATACAGAGTGAAAGACTCGCTAGAATAGTGGAATCTTATCTCTGAGAAGATATGCGACGACTACTAACATTCGCAAGAAGATGGATTAAAATGAGGCTGTAAAGGCCTTTTTAACATAAATAAAATCCAAAACCCTAACCCTAGAAGATGAAAAGCCAACCGTTTTGTGGAGCCCATTTTGGGTAGTTTGGTGTATCAACTTCTCAAGGGCATAACTTTGGCACATGATCTCCGTTTGGGCGCATGATAACTCGTTGGAAAGGTATCATTGAGGAGATTTATTTTAGGGGATCAATTTGAGCCTTTAGATCTAATTAAGGTGATAGATCCCAAAAAACTTCATTTAGGCCCTTAAAATGGCCCCAAAAGTTTAGGAACTGAAAAACTGCTAAAATAGTAACTTCCCCAAAGATTGTTTTGATCGAGTTGGAATAGGTGGGTGGCCATCGATATCGACCTGGATCAATCCTCCCTTCTTATGAAGTAATGGTCTGCATTGCATTGAGTTCCCAGGGGAGAGGAAAAAGCGTTCGCTAAATCGGCATCTTGATGAGATGCTTGCCTTGTTGGAGAAGTTGCGTTGGTTAACTTGTTGAAGGCTGTCACGAACTTGTGGCTGGAAGGGTTGGACATTTTTAAACAGTATGGCTACATGAGATGACTATGTGCAGAAGGAATCCTTATGCTTTGCTTCAATCTTGTCGACCTGCTTCTGTTGGACAAAAGGTGCTTGGACTAAGGCTGCAGTGGTTGTGGTGTTCTTTTGTTCACCTTTTGAATAGAATGTGAAGAATCTAAATTTTGTAGTATGAGATACTACCTTGCAACACTATTTAGGTGGGATAGTAGTTGTAAATACCTTTGGTATCCTGTAAATATGACCCCCAGAGTAACAATGACACTACGGGGTCGAGACTCATAAATAACATGGCGTTTCCACATACATGGCTGACCCCAAAGAAAATCACATACATCCAACGGGGAAACATCACATAATCCCTCATCCTTGAAGGGGTGGATTCCGTATGAAAATCGACACTGTTGACTGACACAAAGATATCGTCCCTGGTGAAGCCACCCAATGTTGTATGGGTGCGGGTGTGGTGTTGTCGACAGTCCCAACTGTTTGATGACCTACGCTGAGATGAGATTCTTCTGGCTTCCGATATCAACAATGAAATGCAAGGAGGTCCCCTTCACCCACATCCATGAATGAAAGAGGCACTCCCCCTCTTTAGGATCTACTGGTTCTTCTGTATGAATTATTGCGGTCACGACAGTAGCACTGGGGTCTGTGTCGATGATTTGTCTTTTTCCATTATTTTTTGAATCAGATTTTGAATCAAGGTTTGGCTCCTTTTCTTTGATCTCAACCACCAATGATTTTTTTGAGCGACATTCATCGATGTTGTTCCAGAGGATTTTGTAGAAATCTCACCACTTTCCAGTGTGACCCTTCTTTTCCTGTGGCTTGGGCTAGTTTTCAGAAGGCTTTTTTTTAGGGCCATATTTATCATACTTTGGTTGTTGAGGATTTGCAGACCCGAAATCCCGTTTGTTTTGGTGCCTAAATTTCTGCTCGATTTCGGCAACATATCGATAGGCATCTCCCAGCGATGAGATTTCTAGAAACTCCATTTCAGTTTGGATGTACCTCTGTAGAGCCCCACAATATTTCAAAACCAAATGCTGCTCATAATATTTGATACCCAAATTGGTGCGCAAGGTATGAAAGGTGTTGGTGAACTCTGACAGTGCTTGGCCTCTCTCTTGACAGAGTGTGGTTCATCTCATGTACTGGTCATCATAGTTACTGTTAGTACTCATTTTGCAATGTTAAATTTTGGACTTTGGTTACGACATGCATGCTACTGGAATAGTGACATTCTTGCAGCACCATCATAAAACATCATCTCACTTCCCAAAAAATCCTTAAATTCTTCGGGCCATATCTAGATGGCTTGTGTTTTGATATATTGCGGCAATGTTCGTGTTGGCACCTAAAAAATCAATGTTAAATCAACATTAGCTAAAGTGTTTATGAGTTAAAATGCATTTTTTGGCAAATTTGGTCTTATTAATCCATTTTAACTTCTTTGGTCAGTTTGTTGTTCTCGGGTTTCTGCTACAGTATTCATGATTCGTTTGGGCAAAAGATTATTGGCTGAGGGCCAATCTTCAATTAATCCCATTGGGCATCGAGTTCAAAGTTCACCAGCTAGCCATCGAAACACAACATGGGTTAACATTCACATACCAAAGTCCATATGCCAAGCGCCAAGCCCAGTTCCTCATTTCACCTGTCAAGCACAAACCAACACACAACCATACCTTAGTCATTAAAGCTACACAATACACAAAGCCACGAGTCAAGACCACATGGGAAATCAAGCGTTAAACGCATATGTCCATACAAGGCAATGAGGAGGGAGCCTTGAGGTAATCTCAGGCATCGAGACAGCTAGCATCGGGAGAATTTAAGCCCGTAACAGGCTGAAATATGCTCTCACATACCGTGAAGTCATAACCATTGTAATGTAGAGACTTATTTATGTTGATGGAAAAGTGAGGATAGACAAATGCTATCCCACAAGGTTTATGGATGTTCGATCTATTGCAAAAAAAAATGAGAATTTTAGGCTTCTTTATGATGCAAAGGGTCGTTTCCGTTTGCATTCAATCAAGGATGAAGAAGCAAAGTATAAACTTTGCAAGGTTCGTTCTATGCAATTTGGAGATAAGGGTATCCCTTACCTCAACACTTATGATGGACGCACAATCAAGTTTGATGTTGGAATGGTTACCAGAGGTCGTAACAGAGGTCGTGTTGGAATCATTAAGCACAAAGAAAACCATAAGGGTAGCTTTGAGATTATTCATGTGCAAGATGTTGCTGGTCAGGAATTTGTGACCTGATAGGGTAATGTGTTCACAATTGGAAAAGGCACAAAGCCTTAGGTTTCCTTACCCAAGGGCAAAGATGTCAAGCTGTCCATCATTGAAGAAGTCAGGAAACACTTCATTGAGATATGTATCAAGCTTTGTGCTGACCATGGACCTTGTGTATTTGGTGCACACAATTCAATTGCAACTGCAAAAGGCTAAAATTATTATGTATTGGGGTTCTATTTTAAAACTTGTGGCTTCTCATGGTTTGCTGGTGATTATATCCTATAATAATACAAAGATGAACTTATTGGAAAAAAGAGAAGAACAGATAAAGTGGTAGAAGCATCCCAAAATTGGTGGCAAGAGTTTGGTAGATATAACAGTTGAAGATAACTGGACAAATGACAGTGTTTTCATCATCAGTTCCTGTCTCTCATTCGTGTAACCGAAAATTCTTTCACATTTCAAGAACAATATCAACAGAAAATCAGAGGATAAAATTAGATCCAGATATGAGACAAAATATTAGCATTCATCCCAGATTTTCAGCAAAGTATTGAGCTTATCAAATCTTTTCAGATCTTAAACATTGGGGCACCTCAATGGTGATAAAGCATTTTTGAAAATCAGTCAGTTTTCTTTAGATTTGCAGGCACACAATCAACATCTGGACTTTATGGTGAATATAGATGACATATGGTAAAGGATTGACCCAACTTGACAATGAGATTTCATCCAACAAGATAATATCTTGTTGTTTAAAATTTGGCTCGATCTTAACTAAATTTTCATATGCTCTGTTTTCATAAATATTGACCAGATTCTATGACTTGTTTTCCTTATCTTTTTGAGAGATTTGAGGATTCTTATCAATGAGTTGTAGAGGGATATAAAAAGCCATATTTTTGTAAACAAAAGGGGAAGGCCCGAGAGGGAGAGGTATGAGAAGGAATTTCATGAGATAACATCCAATGTGTGTTATTGTAAGCCTGAGGGAATTTTATTAAGTATTCATTTATGACATTGAACATCCCTGTGAATTGTTTTATGAGATTGTGATCTTTTCATTTTACAATCTGCTTTTTCCTCTTGCTTGAATGAGTTACAAACATTGAGAATCAATGGCTATCCATAAACAATAGATTCTTAAACATTAAAGAACTTGTTGTGATCTGCCTGTTGCTTGTGTGCTTTGTTCAAGTACCTGTCAAATCCATTTTGCAGAGAGAATATCTGTTTGGTGGATGTTCTACTATTTGTCATGTTCTCCGTTCTTCTATCAACCATCATATGAGTATTTTGTCTGATATGCAACTCACTGGCCTTCAATCTAACATGGTATTTACTTGAATCCATGCCCAATGGTGTTTTAACTGATCTGCATTTAGCTTGTTTCTCTTATTATTTTTCTTTCCATCTCCTTGATTCACCTTCTTTCAAAACTCAAAACACATACTTATTTATAAAATCATTGCAATAACTGAAGATGTGCTAGGCTTGACCCTATAGCAGTCTAGGGGAAACTTCTAGCACTAACATCTTTTGGCGCCGTTTCCGGGGATGAAGCAACGAAGATATCTTCCTTGGGAGAACGACAACGATCAGATCCACTTCTTGATGGTGAACAGGAAGAGGGTAGATACATGACTGCACATATTTCACCATGGCAACTCCATTGTTCCAATATTCATAGGCGACTCCACTGGTTGAAGATCCAGGATGGCCATGGAAACTATTTTGGTTTAGAGGTATGCATTTTTTAATTTCACTTACATAGTTGGTTTTCCACATCTAGTGCCTACCATAGCTGAATGAGATGACTATATTCCTGGATTTAGAGGAAGCAAAGATGATCATCCCGGTGAGAATTTATTAAATTTTCATACATGCATGCTTGAACATAATTTTGTTCACGAGGATGTCTTAATCAAGATGTTCAGAATTTCATTAGAAGAACATGCTCGTGAATGGAGTCAATCCCTTCTTGCTACTAGCATTCATTCTTTGAAGGAGTTTCATACTGTCTCTCATCATTATTACAAAAACATTTATTTGATTGATTTTCCTTTTGATAACTGTTGTAAAGAATTTGAATTCGACATCCAACATTCAGTGAGTATTTCTTTTGGTTGTAAGGATGTTGGTGATAGCCATACTGTATACACATTTGTTCTTTATTCAAATGTTTCTAGTAGTTTTGACTATGATATAGAGGATGATTATGTTGAGGAAGGAGAAGATGTTTCATCATCTTCCGAATATTCTTCTAAATCTGCTTTACAACATGAGGCTGCTTGCCCTTCTATGCAAAACATAATGGTTTTTGGCTCACCTATCTTTGATGAGTATTATGATTCTGAAGATGATGGTAACTTCTATGAACAACAAATCTCATTTTTTCTCTCTAAGGCTTTTGATCAGCAGCCTTTATCACATCAATCAAAATTTAGATTCCCTCCTTGATAGTCATGGTTCAAGTGGAGGGCAAATTTTCACATCAACACATAATGAAAACGTCAGCGGTAAGCCACTTTATGACAACTATGCATCAAAAGTTGAGGAAGGCAGTGATGGATACCTAAAGGAGTTTTATGAACAATTTACTAAGCCTATTCCTTCACTAGCTGTAACAGATTCTTTTATGGAAGTCAGCAAACCAATGTCTTATATTAATGGTTCACCATCTTCAAAAGATATTAAGCAGGTTGGGATTGAGATTATTGAAGAGTTTAGTTCAATATCTCATGAACAAAAAACTGGTATCACTTACAGAGTAGACATCAAACAAGAATCGAGTAACAGTGAAATCATCTTACAGTCATGTTCATATTTTCAAATAGCTAAAGGTTGCAGCGATTATCAGAAAGAAGATATGCCTAGACCTTTTGATCTTTAGCTGAAAAATCAAGAAGAGGTATTTTTTTATGGTTTTCATGATCCTTTGCCGATTATTTGGAATCTTTGAACAATTCAAATGCCAAATTGTTCTTATGTCATCCTTTTGAATTGCATTTCTGTATTCCATGGGTTCCTTCTTTTGTCATTTCCAGATTAAGAGTTTCATCAGTTAGTCAGATACTTGTATGGCTTCACTGGAAGCATGATTTTACCTGATCTAATGGAAGCAGTTGGATAGAGTAGGTAGTGTGTAAAATAATCTTGTCATATGAGCAGGTAGATTATTTTCAGTTCGTTAGTCTATTGCAGTATGTTGTTACTTTAGTATCTGAATAAGTTGTGGAGTTTTAGTAGCAGTATGGATGACTCCATTAACCCAATGAATTAGGCACAACACAAAAGTTGTGGATGTTTGCAAGGTGGAATATTTGCAGGTCAGGTTGCATAATTGAGTAGAAATGATAAGGCACGTTGGTCTGCAAGTTCTTGATGTCCCACAGGGAGAACATCATCCCCAGAAGGAGCCAATGTTAGTACTTAGTTTACAGTGTTAAATTTTTGACTTTTGGTTACGACATACACACTATTGGAATAGTGACATTCTTGCAACGCCATCATAAAACATCATCTCACTTCCCAAAAAATCCTTAAATTCTTCGTGCCATATCTAGATGGCTTATGTTTTGATATATTGTGGCAATGTTTGTGTTCACTTAAAAAATCAATGTTAAATCAGCATTAGCTAAAGTGTTTATGAGTTAAAATGCAGTTTTTGGTAAATTTGGTCTTATTAAGCCATTTTAACTTCTTTGGTCAGTTTGTTGTTCTTGGGTTTTTCCTACAGTCTTCATGATTTGTTTGGGCAAAAGATTATTGGCCGAGGGCCAATCTTCAATTAATCCCATTGGGCATCGAGGTCAAAGTTCACCAACCAGCCATCGAAACACAACACGGGTTAACAGTCACATACCAAAGTCCATATGCCAAGCGCCAAGCTCAGTTCCTCATTTCACCTGTCAAGCACACACCAATGCAAAACCATACATTAGTCATTAAAGCTACGCAATACACAAAGCAACGAGTAAAGACCACATGGGAAATCAAGCGTTAAACGCTTATGTCCATACAAGGCCACGAGGAGGGAGCCTTGAGGTAATCTCAGGCATCGAGACAACTAGCATCGGGAGCATTTAAGCCCGTAACAGGCTGAAATATGCTCTCACATACGTTGAAGTCATAGCCATTGTAATGTAGAGACTTATTTCTATTGATGGAAAAGTGAGGACAGAAAAATGTTATCTCGTAGGGTTTATGGATGTCCGGTCTATTGCAAAAAACAAATGAGAATTTTAGGCTTCTTTATGATGCAAAGGGTCGTTTCCGTTTGCATTCAATCATGGATGAAGAAGCAAAGTATAAACTTTGCAAGGTTCGTTCTGTGCAATTTGGAGATAAGGGTATCCCTTACCTCAACACTTATGATGGACGCACAATCATAAGTTACCGGAGGTCGCAACAGAGGTCGTGTTGGAATCATTAAGCACAGAGAAAAGCATAAGGGTAGCTTTGAGATTATTCATGTGCAAGATGCTACTGGTTAGGAATTTGTGACCCGACAGGGTAATGTGTTCACAATTGGAAAAGACACAAAGCCTTAGGTTTCCTTACCCAAGGGAAAAGATGTCAAGCTGTCCATCATTGAAGAAGCCAGGAAACGCTTCATTGAGATATGTATCAGGCTTTGTGCTGACCATGGACCTCGTGTATCTGGTGCACACAATTCAATTGCAACTGCAAAAGGCTAAAAGAATTATGTATTGGGGTTCTATTTTAAAACTTGTGACTTCTCGTGGTTTACTGGTGATTATATCCTATAATAATACAAAGATGAACATATTGGAGAAAAGAGAAGAACAATTAAAGTGATAGAAGGATCCCAAAATTGGCGGCAAGAGTTTGGCAGATATAACAGTCGAAGATAACTGGACAAATGGCAGTGTTTTCATCATCAATTCTTGTCTCTCATTCGTGTAACCGAAAATTCTTTCACATTTCAAGCACAATATCAGCAGAAAATCAGAGGATAAAATTAGATCCATATATGAGACAGAATATTAGCAGTCATCTCAGATTTTCAGCAAAGTATTGAGCTTATCAAATCTTTTCAGATCTTAAACATTGGGGCACCTCATTGGTGATAAAGCATTTTTGAAAACCAGTCAGTTTTCTTTAGATTTGCAGGCACACAATCAACATCTGGAGTTTATGGTGAATATAGATGACATATGGTAAAGGATTGACCCAGCTGGACAACGAGATTTCATCCAACAAGATAATATCTTGTTATTTAAAATTTGGCTCGATCTTAACTAAATTTTCATATGCTCTGTTTTCATAAATATTGACCAGATTCCATGACTTGTTTTCCTTATATTTTCGTTAGATTTGAGGAGCCTTATCAATATGCTCTGTTTTCATAAATATTGACCAGATTCCATGACTTGTTTTCCTTATATTTTCGTTAGATTTGAGGAGCCTTATCAATGAGTTGTAAAGGGCTATAAAAAGCCAGATTTTTGTAAACAAAAGGGAAAGGCCCGAGAGGGAGAGGCATGAGAAGGAATTTCATGAGATAACATCCAATGTGTGTTATTGTAAGATCGAGGGCATTTTATTAAGTATTCATTTCTGACATTGAACATCCCCATGATTTGTTTTATCAGATTGTGATCTTTTTGTTTTACATTCTGCTTTTTCCTCTTGCTTGAATGAGTTACAGACATTGAGAATCAATGGTTGTACATAAACAATAGTTTCTTAAGAAACAAAGAACTTGTTGTGATCTGCCTGTTGCTTGTGTGCTTTGTTTGAGTACCTGTGAAATCCATTTTGCAGAGAGAATCTCTGTTTGGTGGATGTTCTACTATTTGTCATGTTCTCTGTTCTTCCATCAACCATCATATAAGTATTTTTTCTGATATGCAACTCACATGCCTTCAATCTAACAGGGTGTTTATTTGACTCCATGCCCAATGGTGTTTTAACTGATCTGCATTTAGCTTGTTTCTCTTATTCCTTTTTCTTTCCATCTACCTGATCCACCTTCTTTCAAAACCCAAAACACATCCTTATTTATAAAATCATTGCAATAATTGAAGATGTGCTAGGCTTGACCCTATAGCAGTCTAGGGGCAACTTCTAGCACTAACATATTTTGGCGCCATTGCCGGGGACAAAGCAACGAAGATATCTTCCCTGGGAGAACAACAACGATCAAATCCTTTTCTTGATGGTGAACAGGAAGAGGGAAGATACATGACTGCACATATTTCACCATGGCGACTCCATTGTTTCGAGATTTATAGGCGACTCCACTGGTTGAAGATCTAGGATGACCATGGAAACTATTTTGGTTCGGAGGTATGCATTTTGTGATTTCACCAACATAGTTGTTTTTCCACATCCAGTGCCTACCATAGCTAAGTGGGATGACTATATTCCCAGATTTAGAGGAATCAAAGATGATCATCCCAATGAGCTTTTATTATTTTTTCATAAATTCATGCTTGAACATAATTTTGTTCACGAGGATGTCTTAATCAAGATGTTCAGATTTTCGTTAGAAGAACATGCTCGTGAATGGTGTCAATCTCTTCTTGCTGCTAGCATTCATCCTTTGAAGGAGTTTCATATTGTCTTTCATCATTATTACAAAAACATTTATCTGGTTGATTTTCCTTTTGATAACTGTTGTAAAGAATTTGAATTTGACATCCAACATTCAATTAGTATTTCTTCTGGTTGTAAGGATGTTGGTGATAGCCATACTGTAGACACATTTGTCCTTTATTCAAATGTTTCTAGTAGTTTTGACTATGATATAGAGGATGATTATGTTGAAAAAGGAGAAGATGTTTCATCGTCTTCCAAATCTTCTTCTAAATCTGCTTTACATCATGAGGCTGCTCGTCCTTTAATATAAGACATAAAGGTTTTTGGCTCACCTATCTTTGATGAGTATTATGATTCTAAAGATGATGGTAACTTCTATGAACAACATATCTCATTTTTTCTCTCTAAGGCTTTTGATCAACAACTTTATCACATCAATCAAAATTTAGATTCCCTCCTTGATAGTCATGGTTCAAGTGGAGGGAAAATTTTCAAATCAATACATAATGAAAACTTCAGCAGTAAGCCACTTTATGATAGCTATGCATCAAAAGTTGAGGAAGGCAGTGATGGATACCTGAAGGAGTTTTATGAACAATTTACTAAGACTATTCCTTCACTAGTTGTAACAGATTCTTTTCTGGAAGTTAGCAAACCAATATTTGATATTAATGGTTCACCATCTTCAGAAGATATTAAGCAGATTGGGATTGAGATTATTGAAGAGTTCAGTTCAATATCTCACGAACAGAAAACTGGTATCACTTACAGAGCAACCATCAAACAAGAATCGAGTAGCAGTGAAATCATCTTGCAGTCATGTTCAGATTTGCAAATAGCTGAAGGTGGCAGCCATTATTAGAAAGCAGATATGCCTAGACCTTTTGATCTTCAGCTGAAATATCAGGAAGAGGTATTTCTTTATGGTTTTCATGATCCTTTGCCGATTATTTGGAATCTTTGAACAATTCAAATGTCAAATTGTTCTTCTTTCATCCTTTTGAATTGCATTTCTGTATTCCATGGGTTCCTTCTTTCATCATTTCCAGATTAAGAGTTTCATCAGTTAGTCAGATATTTGTATGGCTTCACTAGAAGCATGATTTTACCTGATCTAATAGAAGTAGTTGGATAAGTAGGTAGTGTGTAAAACAAGCTTGTCATATGAGCAGGTAGATTCTTTTCAGTTCGTTAGTCTGTTGCAGTATGTTGTTACTTCAGGATCTGAATGAGTTGCAGAGTTTTCGCAATAGTATGGATGACTCCACTAACCCAATGAATTAGGCACAACCCAAAAGTTGTGGATGTCTGCAGAGTGGAATATTTGCAGGTTCAGGTTGCACAGATGAGTAGAAATGATAAGGCACGTTGGTCTACAAGTTCTTGATGTCCCACAAGGAGAACATCATCCCCAAAAGGAGCCAGTGTTAGTACTCAGTTTACAATGTTAAATTTTTGACTTTTGGTTACGACAGTCACGGTACTGGAATAGTGACATTCTTGTAGCGCCATCATAAAACATCATCTCACTTCCCAAAAAATCCTTAAATTCTTCGGGCCATAACTAGATGGCTTATGTTTTGATATATTGTGGCAATGTTCGTGTTGGCACCTAACAAATCAATGTTAAATCAACATTAGCTAAAGTGTTTATGAGTTAAAATGCAGTTTTTGGTAAATTTGGTCTTATTAAGCCATTTTAACTTCTCTGGTTAGTTTGTTGCTCTAACAAGGTGTTTACTTGACTCCATGCCCAATGGTGTTTTAATTGATCTGCATTTAGCTTGTTTTTATTATTCTTTTTCTTTCCATCTACCTGATCCACCTTCTTTCAAAACCCAAAACGCATCCTTATTTATAAAATCATTGCAATAATTGAAGATGTGCTAGGCTTGACCCTATAACAGTCTAGGGGCAACTTCTAGCACTAACAGTTACCAAAAAGGTAATATTGTTCCTTGACTACATCCATAAAAAATTCCCAAGTGGGATTGACCCCATGTATTCCAGAATCCTCTGTGGAAATTTTCTCCTAGTAAATTTCCCACCAATGTTTGACATGGGGGAGGGCTTGAAGGAGTGCGAAGGTGATATTTTCCCAATTGGAAAAATTGTGAACAAAGAAATAACCTTCTAGTAGATTTAACCATTTTTCTAGGGCATCTACATCTATTTGTCCTTCAAATACGAGAATATAAAAATTAACTTGTACCTTGAAAGGTGAGGTGCCTCTACAGTGGCCACTTGATGAGTATGCGCTGGTTGTTATCAAAAGACGTTGAAGAATGTGGGAAAAATTCTCCATCATTTCGTCCCTCTATCACATGAGAGCATGCTCAAGCAACATATTAATATAATCGTCTGCTCTGTCATTTTTCTTTTCTTCTGCCATGAAGGGTTTCTTGGGCATGCGAGAGCAATTGTCCTCATGAGATACAAGCTCGAGACCCAAATTTCTATACTCAAAACTCGTAAGAGACAAGCACTGAAAAAAACAATCAAGAGTAGCTTGCTCTGATACCATTGATCCAGATTATTTTCGGCCCAAAATGAGAGTGTATATATAATAATGAAATGTACAAAGATATATAATATATCTAGTAATATAACATATATGTATCAGATATTTAACCATAAATATAGAGATACAATAATACACAATTTCTTTTAATGAGCGAAATGTACAAGACTGTAAAAATACAGAGTGAAAGAATCGTTAGAATGGTGGAAGATTATCTATGAGAAGAGATGTGACAACTACTCACATTCACAAGAATATGGATTACAATGAGGCTCTAAAGGAATTTTTAACATAAAGAAAATCCAAAACCCTAACCCTGGAAGATGAAAAGCCAACAATTTCGTGGACCCTATTTTGGGTAGTTTGGTGTATCAACTTCCCGGGGGCGTAAGTTTGGCATACGATCTCCGTTTGGGGCACATGATAGCTCGTTGGAAAGATATCATTAGGGAGATTCATTTTGAGGTATAAATTAAAGTGTTTAGCTATCATTGAGGTGATCAATCCCAAAAAATATTCATTTAGGCCCTTAAAATGGCCCCGAAAGTGTAGGAACCAAAAAACTGCTAAGAATAGTAAATTGCCAGAAGACTGTTTAGAGCCAGTCTGAATAGGTGGGTGGCCACCAATATCCACCTAGATCACAAGGTCTTCATATCAACATGGGGAATGTTGGGATAGAGTATAATGAAAGGATAGGTAGATAAAATCCTGTAACTATGAGAAGCTTGCATAGAGAAGCATAGAGATAAAGGGCATATGAAGGCTCATGGAGAGATAATTTAGTGTCTAAATATATTTCATAAGAAAGTTAACAAAGAATCTGGCACAAAACAAGAATCTAGTGCTATATAAGTGGCAACATCAATATCCCATAGCAGAAAGGATTATCATGGGAATGACAGGAAGTAAATAAGTATGAGAAGGGTGACACATTCTCCAAGGCAATCCACTAGAAGAACTCATGCAAGTTTAGGGCTAGGGAGCATCCCAAGTGTGTCTCCTGACAGGAGATAGAGAATAAGGCATGAGGTAGACACCTTGCACAGTGAATTATGGAAAATAAATCCACCAACTTTCAATAGTGAGCATAGAAAAGGAGAAGCGGCTAAGGCCTAGCTGTTGGAAATGAAGAAATATTTATAGCTGCATGATTACCCCTCAAAGGTAGAAGCTAGAATTGCAACCTACCATTTTCAAGGAAAGACAACCATGTGGTGGGATCAACTTAAGCAAGCCAAACAACTTGATGAGAATATGATCTCATGGAGCCAATTTAAAGGATATTTTGAAGATAAATATTTTTCTAAGCATTACTATGAAAGGAAGATGAAAGAGTTCTTTGAACTCAAGCTTGAAAGCATGAGAATGGATGAATATGAGAAGAGGTTCTTTGAATTGTTGAAGTATGTGGACTTCATAAAGGATGAGAAGGTGAAAAACCAAAGGTTTCTATGTGGGTTACCCTCCTTTTATAGTGATAAAATACAATATGATAACCCAAAAACTTTGGAGGAAGACATAAGGAGAACAAATCATCTTTATGAGCAGAGCAGAGGAAGGCCAATTTTCCAAAACCCTTGGAATGAAAATATGAAGGGTAAAAATGATCAAAGTAGAAAGGTTTTAACCATCCTTTTCAAGAACAACTCACACACAAATCAACAAAGTTAGTCAACCCAAAATGAGCACAAGACTGTAAATTCTTTCGGGAAAAGGCCAAGGCAATATCTTGTACAATGTTGGGGATGTGAGGGAAATCACTTATACAAGGAATTCCCTCACAAAGGAGAAAGAATGAGGATTTTCCACAACATTCAGGAGGCTGAAATAATTGAGGACATGGGAGGAAACATGCCAAGGATTTATCCAGGATTGGACAACAAGTAAGAAAAATATCAATCCCCCATGATTGAAGTGGAAGGTAAGATTGATAACCAACCTATAAAAATTTTAATTGATTTTGGAGCTAGCCATAGTTACATAAAATCTAACATTCTTGAAATATTTCACTTGCAAAGGATTAAGCATAAGAAATATTGGTTAGTTCAGTTAGCCATGAGGGCTAAGAGGAAAATCAATGAGCTAGTTAAATATTGTTCGATAGACATGAATGGACTAAACACAAAGGTATATGTGCACATCATACCGTTTGGTTCATATGATTGTCTAATTGGAATGGATTGGTTGGAAAAATACCATGCTATTCTAGATTGTTACAACAAGACAATCACTTGTCTTGATGAAGAAGGGAAGCAAATAAAGGTTCAAGGAAATCCAAGAACTGTAGCTATTAGAGATATTTCAACTATGCAGTTGAAAAAGAGTTTCAGGAAGAGATGTGTGATTTTTGTAGCCCATATGGAAGAGGTGGCCAAAGATAAAGTGGAAAGTATTGAAGACCATTCAGTCTTGAGGGATTTAGAAGATGTTTTTGGGTAAATCCCGATATTTTCACCAAAGAGATACATTTATTTCTTTATTGATTTGGTGCTATGAGCTGGTATAGTGTCCAAGACACCATACAAAATGGGCACACCAGAGTTGAAGGAGTTGCAGATGCAACTTGAAGAGCTTTTAAGGAAGGGGTATATATGCCCAAGTATGTCACCTCAAGTGCCCTGATTCTTTTTGTGAAGAGGAAAGATGGAACCTTAAGGTTTTGTATCAATTTCAAACAACCAAATAAGGTCACCATAAAGAACACATATCCTTTTCCAAGGATTGATGATTTATTTTATCAGTTGAAAGGTGCAAGAATATTTTCCAAGATTGACTTGAGATTGAGTTATCATCAAGTGAGGATAAAGGAAGAAGACATCAACAAGACAACATTAATGACAAGATATGGGCATTATGAATTCATGGAAGTGCCATTTGGGATATCAAATGCCCCAATTATTTTTATGTGCATGATGAATGGAGTGTTTAAGGAATACTTGGACAAGTTTTGTTGGACATATTGTCATTGATGTCAACAATCAATGTGATTATTTGTTTTTATAATGAATTATCAATGTGATTTACCACAAATGATATTTGTTGGACAACTGAGAGGGGGGGGGGGTGAATCAGTTGTCATCGTGCT
>JASDQU010012797.1:46757-56934 GCA_032191745.1 Picea mariana
GGTGTGTCCAACAAGAGAGAGAAGAGAGGAAGATAAGGGTTGAAAGGGGGAGAGAGTGTGTGTGTGAAAGTGTAAGAGGGAGAGAGATGGAGAGAGAGGGGGGTAGAGACAGCATGAGAGGAAGGGGAGGAGAGAGAGGGAATGGAGGTAGAGAGAGATAAATAGAGGAAAGGAGAGAGAGATAGGGGGGGGATTGATCGAGATTATTTTTGGCACGAAATGAGATCGGAGATATAGTAAAGAAATGCATAGAGATATCACAGATCTTCAATAATATAATATAAATGTATCAAAGATGCAACCATAAACACAGATATACAGTAATACATGATTTATATTAATGAAATAAATGTACAGAGACTGTAAAAATACAGAGTGAAAGACTCGCTAGAATGGTGGCAGCTTATCTCTGAGAAGAGATGTGATGACTACTCGCATTCACAAGAACATGATTACAATGAGGTTCTGAAGGAATTTTTATAATAAAAAGGAATTCCCAAAACCCTATACATCCAAAAACCTAACCCTAGAAGATGGAGTGCCAAAAGTCATGTGGGCCCCGTTTGTGCAAGTTAGTACATCAACTTCTCAGGGTTGTAACTTTTGCATACGATCCCCGTTTTAGGAGTGTGATAGCTCGTTGGAAGGGTATCATCGAGGAGATTCATTTTGGGTGTTCAATAATGTCTTTGGATATAATTGAGAACCTCTATCTCAAAAAATAAAAACTTCTTTTAGGCCCTCAAAATGGCATCGGAAGTTAAAACCTGCTAAAAATAGTAAATTGCCAAAATTGTTAGAAAATTGTTTTGAGCCAGTCGGAAAAGGTGGGTGGCCACCAATATCCACCTGGATGAGGGTTATATGGGTATATGTGGGAGATATATAGATAGGGGGGGATATAGGGGTCGATATGGGAGAGAGAGAGGGGGGAGAGGGAGAAAAGGGGAGGGAGGGAGAGAATGAGAAAGATAAAGAGAGAGGTCAATAGTGAGATGAAGAGAGAGAGGGAGGGAGGGGGTAGAGATAAAATGAGAGAGAGAGAGAGGTAGGTAGGGAGAGAGGTGTAAAGGGTGTGAGAGAGAGAGAGAGAGAGANGGGGTAAAGAGAAAGAGGGAAAGAGGGGGAGAGGGAGATAGTAATAGATGTGGGGGAGAGATAAAGGGAGAGACAAAGAGGGGCAGAGAGAGAGAGAACATAACAACTCAAATCCAAAACATCCTCTCTTTTCCCTTGAAATCTCTTCTCAGGGGCCAACAAACCAATGATCTTCTTCACTCTTCCATACTGTAATAATTATTACTCTATATCCTAGTTGTTGGAATTCATATTTATTTAATTTTGATTTTGATAACTAAATTTTCCATCACACACTCCCATCATCGTCATTTCATTTTAAATGGTTGGACAAGAAATTCCTTCCAAGTACACCATAATACCAAAAGTGCAGTAAGGGGGGTATAGAGAGAGAGAGAGAGAGAGATAGAGANTATGGGTAGATGTAGGAGAAAGAGTGATCTAGGAGGATCTAAGGAATTCTCACATAGGTCCAAGAGGATTCATAATACTCACAACGGTCCTAGGGGATCCTTAAATGCTCAAAATTCAACCATGCCAAATTATCTCGAAAACAACATCAATGCGTAGAGATCATCGTCAGATTTCCAATGGTGCAAATAAGAAGTCAAACGAAGTTCATATGAAAATGTTATGAGCAGTCAAAGTTCCAGCGAAACCAAGTCAAAGGTAAAAGTATACATGCGAAAAAAAGAGTGACATGTGTCAGCACTACAAAGGTGACATGTGGCACATGATTGTTGGCAGATGACTAGGAAAGGTACAATCAAAGTGGTCCAATTAAAGGTTGAAATGGGGCACACAAGTGGTATAATCATTCATTGACATGTGGAAAGCCTAGCCAATGAGAGGCCACCATGTGGTGACCTCCCATTGGCCTATATTGGCATTGATTACCAAAATTATGGAGTCGACAGGGGTCGAACCTGCGACCTCCATAATATCCCAAGACTCAAAAAATTCCTCCATATCAATGCATCACACAACGGTTCTTAACATACATGTGGTAAATAACATATTTAAATTTATGTTAAGGTTTAAATGGGTAGGCAAAGGGCCATGGGTTTAATCCCTCAACCCTAGCCCTTAGCATCTGGTTTGATGTATACCATATAACCCAAATCCAATACGTGGGGAGATTAACATGTGATGGGTTTAAAGTGATATATGAATACATCGAAGAATGGTTTGTGGACAGTGGCTCATCTCGCCACATGATCGGGATGTGATCAATATTCTTGAATTTCTATGAGTCTGACACAGATTGATATGTGGGATATGGAACCAACATCAAATAAGCAATAAGAGAGTATGGATATGTAATATTCTAGCTCAAGTTGGGAGGATTTATGGGAATCGAACATATGTTGTATGTTCTAGACTTAAAGGTAAACCTACTCTCAGTTGCAATATTTGAGGATGAAGGATATGCAGTGACATTCCAGAATGGTCAGGTACTTGTGTATTCAAGGGAAGCTACTCCTGACACACCAATAGTGCTTGGTATCGACAAGGATAGGTTATGCAAGTTAATGGGAAGAACTATAGTTTGGTCTAATGGTTACTTGGATTCAACATCATATTCTACATCAAATCCAATGTCAAACTAAACATCAACGTCAGAGGCATTGTGAGAGGCCAGAAGCTACAAGACTCCTCCTAGCACAATGGGAAGAATGAGTCCATAAGTAAACCATCTAGAAAAAATTTCATTGTAAATATGTATATTTGTAATTTTAATATCCATATGTGTATATCTCTTGAATTCTATTAGGAGGCTTGTAAGCTGCTCATTCTAAATTATAAGAGTGGGAGGGACTCTATAAAATTTCTATATTTCCACCTCATATGAGTGAGAGGAATTTTGTAAGAGAGATTTTATATTTCCACCTTATATGATGTTGAGAGTGAGAGGAATATCATTAGAAATATTTCTGGATAGCCAAATTTACATATTGTTTTAGAGTGAGAGGAATCTTGTTAGAGAGATTTCTAGATAGCCACCTATACATATTTGTCTACAGTGAGAAGAATCTCGCTGTAAATATTTATAAGCCTTTAGAAAATAGAATGTACAATTGTATTGTCTTGTAATCAGCTAAAGGGATACATATGAATCGAAATTTTCTAAGAAAACATTCTTGATTCTGAAGAACTGGAAGTGAAGGAATAGAAGGATGAAAGCAGTTGGAGCATGTATATCAGAAGCGAAAAGAGCATCAAAGTAATGCAAAACTTTCTAGAGTTGGTAAAGGAGAAATATCATCTTAAAAAATAAGAGGCATAAAGGTGCATGCTATAAACATCTCTTTAAAATACTATGTCATGTTCATGTGAATGTATACCCTGAACATAAGAAATCAAGACATGTATAGATGATAATAGTATAAGAAACATTATTTTTCAAGGCAAGAGTGATAATGGACAAAGTATTCATTCAGAGACTCCTACAGATACATTAACATTACAAGAACAAAAAGTCCAAATGGGCAAGGCATAGATCAACATTCGACTTGGTTTCTTATTGGCCGAGATGGACTATCTTCAACAATAGGATATGGGAAAGGATGTTGAAATATAGGATACACATACAAGACTTTTGTTATCAGAGAATCTATGATCTACAACTAGATCTATTAACGCCGGTGTCAGAGGCTAGAGTCAAAGCCATACTCCAGAAATATAGATAGAAGTACATTGATCTAATACCTAAGATCAAAGACCCAAGATCAAGACTGAATTCCAAAAGATTCGACAAGATGGAAGAGTGAGTTATCATCACTAATTTGTTGTATATATATACTTTTGGAGGCCCAAAATTTCTTCAATGGGAAGGTGTGATCCAAGAGGATCTAAGGAACACTCAAAGAGGTCCAGGAGGATCTAGAATGTTCATAGAGGTCCCAGGGGATCCATAAATGCTCAAAATTTGACCATCCCAAATTCTCTCGAAAGAAATATCAATGCATAGAGCCCATCATCATATTTCCAACGATGAAAACATAAATTCAAACATAGTTTGTCTACAAAAGTTATGAGTAGTCAAAGTTCTAGTCAAACCAAGTCAAAGGTAAAAGTCCACATGCGAAAAAAAGAGTGAAACGTGTCACCACTGCAAGGGTAACATGTGGCACATGATTTTTGGAAGATGACTGGGCAAGGTACAATCCAAGTGGTCCAATTACAGGTTCACAAGTGGTGCATAAGTGGTCCAATCATTCATTGGCACATGGCAAGTGTTATCACATAGAATTGCAAGGGTCAAAAAATCATCTTAGTTTTGATTTTTAGTCATAGGTTTTCATTAAGTTTTAGGTTTTATGTCCCTTTTATATAGTCATTTTTCGAAAAAAAAATGATATAAATAAACTAAGGTTAGTTTTGGCTTTGGTCTAAAGAGTCATTGTGTTATGCCTTGCTATCATAACAAGTTGGATAAAACCTTCATGAGTCACATATTTCAAATTATCCATCATAACCCTGACATGTAACCTCTTCCATGTTGTACATTGACCCCCCTTTTGTCACATTTAACCATTTAGATGTCAAATCAATTTTGATATGTACACTACTAACTCACTAGGGGAGTTCGCAGCGCATTGAAAGGTACACCATGCACTCATTTACATCATTGCATTTATGGATCGTGTAAATGAATATCTCCTTGTTTTAAGAGTTGATGTTTTATACCAATTTCCAGGGATTATGTAATAAAGTCTTCTAACTATTTTATCCAAGTGTACAAATCATTTTTGAGCTTGGCGCTGTGAACCTGGTGCTACAGACAGGCGCTATGAACTCAGCATTGTGAACTGGATGAGAAATGTGAGTTGTAGGTTGGACTACTTGCAAGGGCCCGTATGCAAATTCAAAGATATCAACTTTCAACTCAAGTCCGCCAGGTACTCCATGAGAATTTTCACCTTATTTGAATGTCAGGAAAGGGCTTATTGATAGTTTTTCCTTTTGGGCGATGTGAACTGGTGACAGACACTGTGAACTATCTCATTTACCTACTAACAAGTCTCAAAATCCATTTTTCATTTGCTATGAACCTTGCTCATTAATTCATAAGTATCCCTGAGTTTAGGCCACCTTTCCCACTAATCTATTTCGCCTTCTTTTCTTATCTTTCCCAAGCATTGCAAAACCCCTGGCCTAGCACTATGAACTATGTACAACAAATCTAGCCCTACGAACCCTTTGTTCCAATACCTTTTACAAAACATGTCTTCTGCAAGATCAACCAACTTAATTACACTCCTATCTAGTTTGCACCATGAAATTGGTCACCCGTGAAAATGAACCTGAGTTTTACAAAAGAGTAGTGATGTTATGAACAAGACCGAGGTTGATAAAACATGTTTTGCAAAGATCTATTCTGATGTCCCTTCATGACAATTTTAATAGTCTTTTCCCTTGTCTTCCTGATTGAAAAATACATTGTCTTGTTCCTGGAGGTTGAATGAGCTGAGAAATACATAATTTTTACACAGAACTAGCCTATTGGGAAAGTCTTGCTATTAAAACCTTAATCCTTTGTTTTCCCTCTTTCACCTCTAGAAATTATTAAATCTTGTGGTAAGTTTTTCTTCAAAGAGCATTAATGGATACTATTCATCAAAGGAAGGCTCACAAAGGAGGGGGAATTGTGAGAACAGATCCCTATGATATGAATATTTTTAATTATGAACCCTTGATAATGGAAGTTTTCCAAAGAGTAGGCTGCATTAATTTTTGTTAGAAAATGTAGAGAGGGAACCCAGAGGTGGCTAGGGAGTTTTCACTTAACTTCGATGGGACAAAAAATAAGGTTGGGATATTGGATTTTTAGGTGTCTAAATTGTCCATCTCAGCATCAACTGATATACCTAACACTGGTGAGAGATGGTTCAAAGACATGACCCTAAATTTTTCTTTCTCCAAGGAATTCCTCAAACCAGAATACCAAGGGGACAATTTGTTAAAGGGATTTCCCTTAAATCATAGGTTGGATGGATTTGATAAGATGTTGAAGATGATTAAAATATATTTTACCTGTGAATGGAGATTTAACATGATATATCAATACTATATAAGGATATTGCTACACTTCATAGGTAAAGACGCCATGAATATCCCTTTCTACCTGTTTAGAATTATTGGCGAAATGTGTGACAGGGTTCAAGCTAAATCAAAAGCAGTTGATACAAGTGTCTTCCATTCAGGCCTTATAAAGATGACGGTGATGGAGGAATTGAGAAAGAAAAACATGGATTGGGAAGAATTCATTACATCTTCACACTTCCAGCTAAATGTTGCTCCCACTCCACAGTCTAAAATGCAAATCCCTCTTCATATTGACAAGACTGTATATTCAGAAATGAGCAAGAAAATATAGAGCACTAAGACTACTAAATATGAAAAAGAAACAAAGGATCATGAAGGAGGAGGACCTTCACAATATTCACAGAGAGAAGCTCCAATTATAACATATCCCAGTCCAATATAGGTTCCTTCAACTAAATCCACAAGTTTGAGAGGAAGGAAGTCGATGTTTCCTTCACCCAGTGCACCTGACAAGGTCAAAGATAGGAGGCCTCTTACCAGAGAAGAAACCAAGAAAGAGATCCATGTGAAGGATGATGCAATAGGAGTTTCATCCCAGATGAAAGGTAAATCCATAGTTGTTGAAAAGCCTATTGAAATTATTGACATTACTACTCCTCAAGAAGAGAGCAATCCTACTTTTAAGAGGCTTAAACGACAACCTAAATAGGTCAGGGATGAAGTTGATGAATTGAAGAAGGAGGAGTTGGTTTAAAAGAGGAAACTTAAGGGAATCATGTACATGTATCATGAAACTATTGGCAAATCCATATTTATAGACAAAAGGTTTCTACCCCTCCACAACTAGCTCAAAAACTTATACATATATAACAAATCTCACCAGGCACAAATCAAAAAGCTAAAGATGGAGTTTTAACCTTTCAAAGAGGAGTTGGCCAAGAGAAATATGGATATGTTGGCTAAATTTGCAACCAAGAGGAGCTCCAGTGTCAGAAAATGAAGAAGATGAACTTCCTTAAACAATATCAGTTTTGACAATTTCATGTTTATGCATCTTTGAAATTTTTGAGGATGGTTATGCCTTATAAATCATTTTTAAGTTTGGGTTGATCCCTTCAAGTCATATACCATATTATGAATTGATTACAACAATTGAAGCACTGAAGATATTTTTTGGGATATTTTTGGGTTTTATTAAATGCAATGAGATGCTACAGGAAAGTTCACAGTGCCTGGCGTTGTGAACTGGCTGATACACGCTGGCGCTGCGAACTATTGTTCTAGAGGTTTTGAAGGAATGAGTAGCTTCTAGATGGTTAGATGAATGCATGATAGTTTCTTAAGGGTTAGTTGTAAGCTGGGAGGCTACCTACCAAAGGAAGATGTGCTCAAATGGACACTTCATCAACCATAAAGAAAATTTTAAGGACGTTTCCAACACTAGCCTAGATTTTAGCATTTTTGTTATTTTTTGTTATCCACCTATTGCCACACCTCTTTGAGGGCACAAGGATCCTAAGATAAGGTTGTTATTCAAATTGTAAGGCTGTCATTGGCAGTCTAGACTATAAGATAGGAATAGTAAGACTGGGAAGGGTTCGAATGGTTGAGAGGAGACTCATATTTTGATGTTGTGGATGTAACAGAGACATATTAGCTTTTATGTACCAGACCTGATACTTTTTGGCTAATAGAAATCAGTCTTTTTCCCTATCATATTGTTTCTTTATTACTATAATTTGTAGTCTGTTGAAGGTTTCAATTGATCTTATTGTATCTGTATTGCAATGAAGGAATTTTTTTGATGTTGTTTATGATTTATCAGAGTTTCCCTTTTGATTAAAAAGTTATTGTTTCAGAAGGTTTTCTTCATATATCTACTAGCATTACCTGATGTGAGTGGTAGATATATTTCACCTTTCTTACTGAAGTATTCCACCTATCCATATTATTCTTTAAACCCCGATCTAAGTTACCCAAAACCTCATTTGCTGGTACATTTTATGTGGGACTTACTATGATTGACACTGTTTTACTAAGTTTTTGTCCATTCGCCACCTTATAATAAAAACTTATCTTTAAACTTATTGATGGATGCTAAGCTTACACTTTATAAATCAAAGTGTGACTTTCAATGCTAACAACAAAGTCAACCAATGAGAGTTCACCACATGGCGACCTCCCATTGGCCTATATTGGCATTGGTTACCAAAATTATGGAGTCTACGAGGGTCGAACCCACGACCTCCATAACCTTTGATGTATACCATACAAACCACATCCAATCCATGGGGAGATTAACATGTGACGAGTTTAAAACTATATAATATGGTTATATTATATACCATATGCCATATATATAACCAATTGATATTCCAACATATTTTAAACCACATGCCAAATATAACATATGGTTTTATAACCATATAAAACGTGCCAATGAATATGCCAAGGGTTGCTAGGAATAGAACCCTCGACCTCCGCCATTTTATCTGGAGTATTAACCATTATGCCAAGGACTCGTTTGTTATGGTATCCTCATTAATTTTAGTAATGAATTTGCCAAACGTACTGATAGAGGTTTTGGAGTCTTGAGCCTATATATTGGGAATCAATCTCAATGTGCACATAGTTCGAGGTATGCACAGATTATGAAGTTTGCATGGATCCTGAGGGACAAAATTTTCAATTCAATACATATATTTTTAGGTCATACGGATGTCTCTATTTGCGTGATAAGAAAAGTCTAAATATGTTGTCTCGTAAGGCATGCCATGAGGTATATTGACGAAACATAGGAAACTTTATACTCATTTTCATGATTTATCTCAAGGATCATGAATTTGAGGTCAATGTTGTGATTTGAAGTCATTTGTAAGTCTTATCTCAATTTTCCATTAATGATCATTTAATGCATTGTTTTGTGTGTCGAAGAGGGTGAACTTGAGCCAATTCGGAAATTGGTCGACTTTATAGTCAAATTTATCATAATTTTGGGAGGATTTCAATGGTGAATTTATTTTCTTATTTCAAGTTATAGAATTAAAGAGAGTCCATTAAATGTCTCTTTGCAAACACATGTTGTCATGTATTTTGGTATTTTGAGATGGTTAAATGCATTCTTATGGTTTGAAGAGAATTGAAAGATGGAGTAATATGGTTATCAATATTGTATAATTTGAGTTTTTTTATTTTATTTTCTATTCTGTCATCTCATCATTCATCAAACTAATCATCATTTCATGATTTTTTGGATAAAGAGAACATCATCAAAATTATGGAAACCACCTCAATATGATCAATAAATTAATTCTGGATCAAGTTAGATACTGCATGTTTATATGTAAATAAATAAGTGGTGTCTAAAGATTTTCGGATCAAAGAGAGGGGTACATATTGCAAAGGGGGATGAGAGAGAAGAGGGAGAGATATGTGAGATAAGGGGAGGTGGGTATGAGGGGGTGGTCCAAGAGAGGAAAAGGAGGAGGTACATATCAATATATTTTATTGAATGACATATATGAATACAAAGACATATTGTATTATGTACTATGGGTTTGTATAGATTAATATATTTTATTGAATAAAATATATGAATCCAATGACTAATACCATTGTTTTTACAAACCATATGGGAATCTATACTAATAATTGATTTATCCATACACACGATCCATATTTAGATGGAATTGAGGTACACCAATTCCTTTATCAATTTTATTTTCCAAATTAGAGTCAATAAAGTATATTGTTCTATCTTCTCAAGTTTGGTATCTTTCTCTTTCTTCTCACAATTTGGGGAATATTTCTATGATATTTGGAAGCCTTTATTGGATCTCAATTTTATCCCCTTCTATTCTTCAACTACTGAAAGTTGTTCTGTTAACCCTACTCTGAGAGTCTATAAGTGATGGTTGGAAGGGAGAAATAAAGAGGAGAGGCAAGAGTGGTGAGGCGAAAGACTCAAATGAAGAGGATATTAGCATTAGAATTTAGAGAGATATAGGGGGGGAGAGGTAGAGAGAGAGGGAAAGAGGGAAGGTAGGAGAGA
>JASDQU010012797.1:60325-89073 GCA_032191745.1 Picea mariana
ATGGTAGTGACATGGTCCAATCATGGGTCACCACGTGGCCCAATCAGATGGTGCTAGGTGGAACCTTGTGGATGGCCAATGACAGCATTACAAAAGTTTGGCAAGGGCCGGGGTCGAACTTGCAACCTTCCGGGCTTCAACGACTTTGCAAAGGAGATGTGACCAACGGGCTACGGGGGCAGAGCTTGTTAAGCTCTCGCCCGACTATAGTTTTGTTGTAGGTGCAGAGACCATTGACTACTAGGGCGCTGGCCCGGGGGCTAGCCCATTGGACCAATGAATAATACCATGAGACCAGGTGCCAAGACCAACGACTAGGGCCGATTGGAAGGGGCCTATCCTATCCGATTGGACCCTTGGTCCTATCCACCGCATTCAACTAGGGATGAGCGATGGAGGGGCCGAGTGATTAGCACCTTACTAGATGGTGCTTGGCCATATGGCCCATATGACCATTCCAAAAGGGGCACGCACCCAGCCTAGGGGGCCTAGTCTGATTTTTTTTAACAGAGTGGGTTTTTGTTATAGTTTTGGCCAGAATTGGGCCTTTTTAGAGATGTTTTGGCCATATTGAGGGGGATTTGATCCCAAAAAGAGGCCATATATTTGTGGGAATTTGGGCTTCCATTATTGAGCCTAAAAACTATATAAACCAGGTCCTTTGAGCTTGTGAGGGTAATTTTGTATTGCAGGGAATGTGAGAGCAGCTTGAACTAATGGCCCATTTCTCATGTTTTGAGGGGAATTGAGGCATGATTTGAGAAGGGATAGTTGAGGCATGTGTGTATCTGCACAAGGAAGTCTTGTACAACATATCAGAAGCCTATTTGTAACAACAAAGACCAATTGTAAAGAAAACTTGAGCATTGAAGATCAATAAAGCGATCGTCCACTTGGAAGCGGACCCGAAGACTTTGTGTTTATTTCTCTTTCTTCTTGCTGTTATGTTTGCAACATGTTTAGTTATGGTTGAATTATTTAATTATCCATGATCATCAAGTTAGTGTCACATTGTTTATAATACCTTTCATTTTTGGATCAAGTATTTTGGTATTAGAGACAGGTTGTGTTGGAAGGTCTAACAAGTGCAGGATTGGATGCTCACAAGATCCAAATCTCGAAGAGGAGAAGGATCATTGGCTGAATTCATTTCAAAGATAGAACAAGTGTTGAGGAAGAAAAGAATGGCGATAGAAGAAGAAATGTCTCCACGAACTAGAGAGTTCGAAAAAGCATTTTTCTCCATGTCAGAAATGGTCAAAGTATTATATGATGATTTTTTGGAGAGAAAGAAACCTGTTCTAGGAGAACCTTTTACGAAGGAGAAAAATGAAGAGAACGAAGACTTGTAGTGTTCTTCTATTCACCTTTTGAACAAGTTGTGAAGAATCTGAATTTTGTAGTATGAGATAATACCTTGTGGCTGTGTTTAGGTGGGACAACAGTTGGTACTACCTATGGTATCCTGTAAAGATGACTCTCTAGAGTAACAATGACACTACAGGGTTGAGACTCATAAATAACATGGCTCTTCCACATATATGGCTAGACGAAAAGAACATCATAGATATCCAATGAAGAAACATCACATAATAACTCATCCTTGAGGGGCTGGATGCCATATGACAATTGAAATTTCTGGTAGACACACATATCTCATCCCTGACAAAGCCACCTGATGTTGTATGGCTGTGGGTGTGGTGTTGTCGAAAATCCTGATTATTTGACAACCCCTACTGAGATGAGGTTATTTTGGATTTCACTATCAACAATGAAATGCAATGGGGTCCCCTTCACCCACATCTATGAATGAAAGAATGACTCCCCCTCTTTAGGATGTATTGGTTCTTCTGGTTGAATTGTTGCACTTGCGACAGTAGCAGTGGGGTGTGCTTCGATGATATGTATTTTTCCATTACTTTCTGAATCAGATTCCAAATCAGGGTTTGACTCCTTGTCTTTGATATCGACCAACAAAGATTCTTTTGAGCGACATTCATCAGTGTTGTGCTAGGGGACTTTATGGAAATCACACCACTTTCTAGTGTCCTTCATCTTCCCATGGCACTTCTTTTCCTATGGCTTGGACTAATTTTTAGAAGACTGTTTGTTAGGGCTGTATTTATCATACTTTGGTTGTTGCGAATTTGTAGATCCGAACTCCCGTTTGTTCTGATGCCTAAATTTTTGCTTGATTTTGACAACATATAGATAAGTAACTCCCAACGATGACATGTTCATAAATGATCCAGATTTATGAGCAGAACGAAAGGAATGGAAGACTGAATACAATAACACAAAGATACAGAGAACAACAAAAAATATCTAGTGAAAAATAACTTCTATTGAATAAATAAAATAGGCTGAAACTATAAAACTCCAGAACTGAAAACAACTTGCTCGAATTGTGGTAGTTATCTCTGAGAAGAGATGTGGCTGCTATGTGTGTCTGTTTGAGAAGAATGATTATAATGAGGCTCCAAAGGCCTTTTTAAAATTACTCATGAATACCAAAACCCTAGACATCCAAAAACCTAACCCTAGGAGATGAACGCCAAAAGTTATGCGGGCCCCGATGGGTAAGTTGGTACGTCAACTTCTTGATGTCGTAACTTTTGCATACGACCTCTGTTTTAGGCGCGTGATAACCTGTTGGAAAGGTCTTTTCGAGAAATACACATTATGTCATCAAACTATGACTATGTCTATAGTTTGAATGTGGAAAGCCAAAAAAAACATTGTTTAGGGACCCAAAACAACCCTCGAAGTACATAAAAATGTACTGACATAAAAACTTCCAAAATAAGCCAGTTGGATTAGGTTGGCGGCCACTAATCTCCACCTGGAAGCTATCTAGGGATTGAAACAACCCCGTAAGTGTAGAACCCATAATTACAAATAATTACAGAAGAACGTGCTAAACTAACAACTTTCAAGAGGAGCCAGTTGGAATAGGTGGGGGGCCACCAATATCCACCTGAATCAGTCCTCCCCCCTTAGGAAGTAATGGTCTCCATTGTGTTGAGTTCCCCCATCAGGTGAGGAAACTTCTATTGAATTTGGCCCCAAGTGATCCACTTTTCTTGGTGTAGGAGTTGCCCTGCCTTGACAACCCGATAAAGCTAGATCCTCTGCTGGTGAGTTCCCTTAACCTGTGTCCACTATCTGATCAATGGATGCCTGTTCCATGCGGTCAGGGTTGAGCTCTGTTGGTGTCAACTGTTCTGTGATCTCCGAGGTGTCTAATGATGGTGGAAAATATGGCTGAAGGAGGTCCACATTGAACGCTGGGTGCAAGCTAAGGAAGGGTGAAGTGTTGAGCTCAAAAGAATTGCTATCCACAACCTTGGTTATAGTGTAATGCCTATAGTGAAGTGGGCAAAGCTTTTGATGGGGTCCTGTAAGGCTGTCTTTTTGAAAATGTAACCATACCTTGTCTCCCACCTGAAACTGGTGTGGTACCCGACGTTGATCATGGTGCTTCTTTTACTTAGCATTGGCTTTTTGTAAAATCTTATGGACCTATTGGTGGATGTGATGAATCAACTCAATGAATCTGGTAGCTTTGTCCACCTCAGACTGAACATGGGAAGATTCTCCTTGTGTGCTTGCAAGAGGTAGTGCAACATCAATGGGACCCAAGGGTTGGAATCTCAACCCCACCTGAAATGGTATATGGCCAGTGGAGCTATGAAGAGCCCTGTTGTAGCTGTGCTGAACATAGGGAACTCTCATCCGATGTAGGTGAATTCTTAGAGTTGTACATGCATAGGATGTGCATAATCATCCGATTGATGACTTCTATCTGGCCATCGATTTGGGGGTGGAAAGCAGTGGATTTAGTTAGCTTGGTGTCCAACAATGACCAGAGACTTGACAAAAAAGTGTTGAGGAACCTGCTGTCCCGATCTAAGGTGATGGTCTGTGGTATCCCAAAATGGACCCACATATGTTCGAAGAATATCTTGGAAGTATCTGTCGGTGTGATGCTCTTCTTGTAGGCTATGATAATGGCCATCTTTGAAAACCAATCAGCCACCACAAATACACAATCATTGCTGTGCTTGGTGGATGGAAGGTCAGACATGTAATTCATCGAGATGTAATCCCAAGGCCTCTCGGGAGTAGGAAGAGGGGTGTATAAGCCTTGATTCTTGATGGATGGCTTGGAAGTGGCACATGTAGTGCAAGATCTGATATACTTACTGACATCTTTTCAAATTTTTGGCCAATAAAAATATTTCTGTAGAATGACCACAATTTTCTCCATTCCAAAATGTCCTGCCATTTGACTATAGTGAGCCTCCCAAATCAGCTTCGCATGCTCTCTTGTGGGAAAACAAAGGTGGCCCAGATGGTATAAAAATCCATCCTAGATGTGAAATTTTTTGATATTTTCTCCTGTACCCAAGAGATGGTAGGTGGTGGCGAAGTCAGGGTCACACTGATTAAGTTGGGGCCACTTAGTTGCCTCATGCCCATAGGAATGAAGCATTGTGGTGAGTGCAAAAATGGGAGGGTGATTGAGGTAGTCAACGACATGATTTGTGCTCCTTGTTTTATACTTGATGTAGATATGTGGACCACTTTTGATGGCAGTCATTCTGCAGCTTCCCCTGTTTTTGTATGAGCTACAAAGGCTTGTGATCAACGTGGATGATTGTCTCCTTCCCCAGAATGTAATGTTTCCATTGAAGACATGCTTGTGTAATGGAATGCATTTCTTTGTCATAGGTGGGGTATTTCCATACATTATCTAAGAGTGTCTCACTATGGTATGCTACTGGATGACCATGTTGAGTGAGAACTGTGCCTACAACATAGTCAGAAGCATCAGTCTCAATATCGAATGGTTGTTGCAGATCAGGTAAGGAGAGTACTGGAACTGAGCACAAGTGATGCTTTAGATCATCAAATGCTTGTTGTTGTTCCTACCCCCATGAAAACTTTTCCTTGCCACCTCCCTTGGTTACTTGGCTTAGGGCCCATGCAATATGGGAGAATCCCAACACGAACCTTTAGTAAAAGTTGGCAAGTCATAAGAAGCTTCGAATCTCGGTTAGTGTGGTCTGGGATGGCCAGTCACAAATGACTTAGATCTTATTTGGATCCACATGTACCCCATGCTCATCAACAATGTATCTCAAGTATTGGACCCTATTCATGCCAAAGGAGCATTTTTCCAAGTTGGCATATAGCTTGTGCTTCCGAAGAGTGCATAAAACCTGTTGAATATGCTGCATGTGCCCCTCCCAAGTTCTACTGAAGATGAGGATGTCATCCAGATATACCACCGAAAAAGAGTTGGTGAAGGGTCTCAATACATCGTCCATCAATCTCATGAAATTTGATGGTGCATTTGTTAAGCCAAAGTGCATGACCAACCATTCGAAGAGACCTTCTTTAGATTTGAAAGTTGTCTTCCATACATCAGTTGGTTTGATGGGAACCTGGTGGTAGCCAGACTCTAGGTCAATCTTACTGAAGAAATTTTCCCCCTTGAGTTGGTCAAGAAGGTCATCAATTCAAGGAATTGGGTATCGGTTATGGACTCTTATTTTGTTTAATTCTTTGTAATCAATGCAGAGCTGCCAGGTCCCATATTTCTTCTACACCAACACAATCAGGTTTCCGTAAGGGGAGGAGATGGGTCAAATGTGCCCCTTTTGAAGCAAATCTTGGATCCGACGCTTGATTTTTTCATTTTCCATCAACGAGCAATGATAAGCTGGTCCATTTGGCAGCAGTGCACCGGGGGTTAGATCAATTGGATGCTTGACTTAGCAGTGCGTTGGTACCCCAATGGGTGAGGAGAAGATGTCTCTGTACTCTTCCACGATCCTATCCACTTTATTTTGTTGCAAAGAGAGGCTCTATGTAGAGGTCACAAATGTGGCGCCAACCTTCTCCTTACTGCGAGCATGGATCACAAAGAAGACGAACTTCCCAGTCTATGAAATGACCTCACTACATTTCTTAGCGAAGATTAAAGAAATAACGATAGGTGGCACTACCTATGGTATACTATACAATTTTCTACCCAAAGTAATAATAACACTGTGGGGTCTAGAATCATACACAACATGTTGCTTCCACAAATATGGCTAGCCTAAAAGAACATCACAAACTTCAAGGGGAGAAATATCACACAATACCCCATCTTTGAAGGGCTTGATGTTGTAGGGCAGATGACACTGTTGGCTGACACAAATATCTCTTCCTTGGCGAAGCCAACTGATGGTGTAGAGTTGCGGATGCGGTGTTATCAGTAGGTCCAACCGCTTGACGACCTTTTTTGAAATCAGGTTCTTCTGACTACTGCTATCGATAATGAAATGCAGTGGAGTCCCCTTTACCCATATTTATGAGTGAAAGAGGCGTTCCCCTTCCTTTCATTCTTCTGGTTCGCTGGGTTGGAATTTGGTGGTAGCGACAATGGAACTGGGTTCAAAATTGATGATATGCTTCCCACTTTCTGGATTTGATTTGGAGTTAAAATATTCCTCTGACTTAGAATCTTTCATCTAGACCACCACTGACTACTTGGAGCGACATTCTTCGGTGTTGTGCCAAGGGATTTTATGGTATTCACACCATTTTCTCGTGTCCTTCTTCGAATTCTCATTACCGTTCTTGGGTTGCGGCTTGGACTGGTTGTTCTAAGAGAGACCATCTTTTCTCTATCCCTTGTTTTGTGGGTTGGGGCCACCTTTTCCCTGCTTCAGCCTGAGGAATTTGTAGATCCAAACTCTCACCTCTGCTGCTTAAAATTCTGCGTGATCTTGACATCATATCTATAAGCCGCACCTAATGATTCGATTTCCAAAAAATACATTTCTGTTTGAATGTATCTATGTAGACAACTACGGTATTTGAGCACCAGATGTTGTTTAGAGTCTTTGATACCCAATTTGGTGCGCAGGGTATGGAAAAAATTGGTGAAATCTAGTACTGTTTGGAACCTTTCCCGACGCAGCGTGGTCCAGGTTGTGTACTGGTCCTTTTAGCTTCGAATAGGGTAGTATTGTTCTTTAATGGAATCCCTGAAGGAATCCCATGTGGGGGCAACCAAAAATATTTCATATTCCTCTATGGCCCTTTGCTCAGAGTAAGTATCCCACCAATCCTTAACAAGGGGGATGACCTTAAGGAGTGCAAAAGTAATCTTTTCCCTGTCGAAAAAATTGTGGATCGAAAAATGCCCTTTGAGAAGATTCAACCATTTATCTACAACATCTACATCTATCAGTCCTTCAAATAATGGAATATCAAAATTTACTTGTACCTTGAAGGGGGTTGCATGGCCGCTTGATGATGATGCGTCTCCTGTGAGAAGGCGACGAAGGATCTCTGCAAATTTGTCCATCATTTCATTCCTTTGTCACGTAAGGGCTTCCTCGAGAAACATTTTAAAAGGATCTCCTTCTCCATCATATTTCTTCTCATCCCCCATGGGTTGTTTTCGGGCTTGACGTGGCCGATCTTGCAAAGGATCGACTAGTTCGAGTCCCAACTTCTTGTACCCAGATCTTTTCGGGGACATGCACGAAGAAAAATAAATGAAGAGCAGACTGCTATGATACCACTGATCCAGATTTATGAGCGGAATAAAAGGAATGACAGACTGAATACAATAACACAAAGATATGGAGAACAACAAAATGTATCGAGTGAACAATAACTTCTATTGAATAAATAAAATAGGATGAAACTGTAAAATTGCAGAACTGAAAACAACTTGCTCAAACAGTGGTAGCTATGTCTGAGTAGAGATGTGGCTGCTACATGCATCCATCTGAGAAGAATGATTACATTGAGGCTCTAGAGGCCTTTTTAACATTACTCATGAATTCCAAAACCATAGACATCCAAAAACCTAACCCTAGGAGATGAAATGCCAAACGTTATGTGGGCCCCGATGGGTAGTTGGTACCTCAACTTCCCGGGGTCATAACTTTTGCATACGACCTCCGTTTTAAGCGCGTGATAGACCATTGGAAAGGTATTTTTGAGAACTACACATTATGCCATCAAACTCCGACTCTGTCTACATTTTGACTGTGGAAAGCCAAGAAAACACTGTTTAGGGCCCCAAAACAACCCTGGAAGTACAAAAAGATGTACTGACATGAAAACTTCCAAAATAAGCCAGTTGGATTAGGTCGGCGACCACCAATCTCCACCTGGAAGTTGTGTAGGGCTTCAGATAGCCCAAAAAGTGTAGAACCCACAATTACAAATAATTACAGAAGAACGTGATGGACTAACAACTGTTAAGAGGAGCCAATTGGAATTGGTGGGTGGCCACCAAAATCCACCTGGATCAAGAAATTCCATTTCAGTTTGGATGTACCTGTGTAGAGCCCCCCGATATTTCATAACCAAATGCCACTCAAAATATTTGATACCCAACTCGGTGTGCAAGGTATCAAAGGTGTTGGTGAACTCCGACACTGATTGGCCCCTCTCTTGATGTAGTGTGGTCCATATCATGTATTGGTCATCATAGTTACCAACATGGTAATATTCTTCCTTGAACTCATCCATAAAAAATTCCCAAGTGGGCTCGACCCCATATATTCCAAACTCCCCTATGGAAATTTTCTCCTAGTAAGTTTCCCACTGATGTTTGACATGGGGGAGAGCTTTAAGGAGTGGGAAGGTGATCTTTTCCCTGTCAAAAAAATTGTGAACAAAGAAATAACCTTCTAGCACATTTAACCATTTTTCTAGGGCATCTGTATCTATCTGTCCTTCAAATACGGGAATATCAAAATTAACTTGTACCTTGAAAAGAGAGGTGCCTCCAAAGTGGCCACTTGATGAAGACACGTCATTTGTTATCGACAGGCATTGGAATATGTGGGAAAAATTCTCCATCATTTCGTCCCTATGTCACATGAGAGCTTGCTCAAGCAACAAATTAATAGAATCGTTTGCTCTGTTGTTTTTCTTTTCTTCCTCCATGTAGGGTTTCTTGGGCATGCGAGAGCGATTCTCCTCAAGAGAGACAAGCTTGAGACCTAACTTGCTATACTCAGACCTCGTTGGGGATACACACTGAGAAAAACGATCAAAAGAAACTTGCTATGATACCACCGATCCATATTATTTTCAGCACAAAATGAGAGCGAAGATATAATAACGAAATGTACAGATATATATAATATATCTAGTAATATAACAAATATTTATCAAAGATATAACCATAAATGTAGAGATATAGTAATACAAATTTCTAATAATGAGCGAAATGTACAAGACTGTAGAAATACAGAGTGAAAGACTCGCTAGAATAGTGGAATCTTACCTCTGAGAAGATATGCGGCGACTACTAACATTCGCAAGAAGATGGATTAAAATGAGGATCTAAAGGTCTTTTTAACATAAATAAAATCCAAAACCCTAACCCTAGAAGATGAAAAGCCAACAATTTTGTGGAGCCCATTTTGGGTAGTTTGGTGTATCAACTTCTCAGGGGCATAACTTTGGCACACGATCTCCTTTTGGGCGCATGATAACTCATTGGAAAGGTATCGTTGAGAAGAATTATTTTAGGGGCTCAATTCGAGCCTTTAGATCTAATTAAGGTGATAGATCCCAAAAAACTTCATTTAGGCCCTTAAAATGGCCCCAAAAGTTTAGGAACTGAAAAACTACTAAAATAGTAAATTGCCCAAAGATTGTTTTGATCGAGTTGGAATAGGTGGGTGGCCAATGATATCGACCTGGATCAATCCTCCCTCCTTATGAAGTAATGGTCTACATTGCATTGAGTTCCCAGGGGAGACGAAAAAGCGTTCGCTAAATCTGCATCTTGATGAGATGCTTGCCTTGTTGGAGAAGTTGCGCTGGTTAACTTGTTGAAGGCTGTCACGAACCTGTGGCTGGAAGGGTTGGACATTTTTAAACAGTATGTCTACATGAGATGACTATGTGTAGAAGGAATCCTTATGCTTTACTTCAATCTTGTCGACCTGCTTCTGTTGGACAAAAGGTGCTTGGACTAAGGCTACAGTGGTTGCGGTGTTCTTTTGTTCACCTTTTGAACATAATGCGAAGAATCTAAATTTTGTAGTATGAGATACTACCTTGCGGCACTATTTAGGTGGGACAGTAGTTGTAAATACCTTTGGTATCCTGTAAATATGACCCCCAGAGTAACAATGACACTACGGGGTCGAGACTCATAAATACCATGGCGTTTCCACATACATGGCTGACCCCAAAGAAAATCACATACATCCAATGGGGAAACATCACATAATACCTCTTCCTTGAAGGGGTGGATTCTGTATGAAAATCGACACTGTTGACTGACACAAAGATATCATCCCTGGCGAAGCCACTCGATGTTGTATGGGTGCGGGTGTGGTGTTGTCGACAGCCCTAATTGTTTGATGACCTACGCTGAGATGAGATTCTTCTGGCTTTCGATATCAACAATGAAATGCAAGGAGGTTCCCTTCACCCACATCCATGAATGAAAGAGGTGCTCCCCCTCTTTAGGATCTACTAGTTCTTCTGTATGAATTATTGTGGTCACGACAGTAGCACTAGGGTCTGTGTCGATGATTTGTCTTTCTCCATTATTTTTTGAATCAGATTTTGAATCAGGGTTTGGCTCCTTTTCTTTGATCTCAACCACCAATGATTGTTTTGAGAGACATTCATCGGTGTTGTTCCAGGGGATTTTGTGGAAATCTCACCACTTTCCAGTGTGACCCTTCTTTTTCTGTGGCTTGGGCTAGTTTTCAGAAGGCTTTTTTTTAGGGCCATATTTATCATACTTTGGTTGTTGAGGATTTGCAGACCCAAAATCCCATTTGTTCCGGTGCCTAAATTTTTGCTCGATTTCGACAACATATCGATAGGCATCTCCCAGCGATGAGATTTCTAGAAACTCCATTTCAGTTTGGATGTACCTTTGTAGAGCCACACAATATTTCAAAATCAAATGCTGCTCATAATATTTGATACCCAAATTGGTGCGCAAGGTATGAAAGGTGTTGGTGAACTTCGACAGTGCTTGGCCTCTCTCTTGACTGAGCGTGGTTCATCTCATGTACTGGTCATCATAGTTACTGTTAGTACTCATTTTGCAGTGTTAAATTTTGGACTTTGGTTACGACATGCATGCTACTGGAATAGTGACATTCTTGCAGCACCATCATAAAACATCATCTCACTTCCCAAAAAATCCTTAAATTCTTCGGGCCATATCTAGATGGATTTTGTTTTGATATATTGTGGCAATGTTCATGTTGACACCTAAAAAATCAATGTTAAATCAACATTAGCTATAGTGTTTATGAGTTAAAATGCATTTTTTGGCAAATTTGGTCTTATTAAGCCATTTTAACTTCTCTGGTTAGTTTGTTGTTCTTGGGTTTCTGCTACAGTCTTCATGATTCGTTTGGGCAAAAGATTATTGGCCGAGGGCCAATATTCAATTAAGCCCATCAGACATCGAGTTCAAAGTTCACCAGCCAGCCATCGAAACACAACACGGGTTAACATTCGCATTCTAAAGTCCATATGCCAAGCGCCAAGCCCAGTTCCTCATTTCACCTGTCAAGCACAAACCAACGCACAACCATACCTTAGTCATTAAAGCTACACAATACACAAAGCCACGAGTCAAGACCACATGGGAAATCAAGCGTTAAACGCATATGTCCATACAAGGCAACGAGGAGGGAGCCTTGAGGTAATCTCAGGCATCAAGATAGCTAGCATCGGGAGAATTTAAGCCCGTAACAGGGTGAAATATGCTTTCACATACCGTGAAGTCATAGCCATTGTAATGTAGAGACTTATTTCTGTTGATGGAAAAGTGAGGACAGACAAATGCTATCCCGCAAGGTTTATGGATGTTCGATCTATTGCAAGAAAAAAATGATAATTTTAGGCTTCTTTATGATGCAAAGGGTCGTTTCCATTTGCATTCAATCAAGGATGAAGAAGCAAAGTATAAACTTTGCAAGGTTCGTTCTGTGCAATTTGGAGATAAGGGTATCCCTTACCTCAACACTTATGATGGATGCAAAATCAAGTTTGATGTTGGAATGGTTACCGAAGGTCGCAATAGAGATCGTGTTGGAATCATTAAGCACAGAGAAAAGCATAAGGGTAACTTTGATATTATTCATGTGCAAGATGCTGCTGGTCAGGAATTTGCGACCCGACAGGGTAATGTGTTCACAATTGGAAAAGACACAAAGCCTTAGGTTTCCTTACCCAAGGGAAAAGATGTCAAGCTGTCCATCATTGAAGAATATAGAAAATGCTTCATTAAGACATGTATCTAGTGCACACAATTCAATTGCAACCGCAAAAGGCTAAAAGGATTATGTATTGGGGTTCTATTTTAAAACTTGTGGCTTCTTGTGGTTTACTGGTGATTATCTCCTATAATAATACAAAGATGAACTTATTGGAGAAAAGAGAAGAACAGTTAAAGTGACAGAAGCATCCCAAAATTGGCGGCAAGAGTTTGGCAAATATAACAATCGAAGATAACTAGACAAATGGCAGTGTTTTCATCATCAGTTCCTGTCTCTCATTCATGTAACTGAAAATTCTTTCACATTTCAAGCACAATATCAAAATAAAATCAGAGGATAAAATTAGATCTAGATATGAGACAGAATATTAGCAGTCATCCCAGATTTTCAGCAAAGTATTGAGCTTATCAAATCTTTTCAGATCTTAAACATTGGGGCACCTCATTGGTGATAAAGCATTTTTGAAAATCAGTCAGTTTTCTTTAGATTTGCAGGCGCACAATCAACATCTGGAGTTTATGGCGAATATAGATGAAATATGGTAAAGGATTGACTCATCTTGACAACAAGATTTCATCGAACAAGATAATATCTTGTTATTTAAAATTTGGTTCAATCTTAACTAAATTTTCATATGCTCTGTTTCAGAAATATTGACCAGATTCCATGACTTGTTTTCCTTATCTTTTCAAGAGATTTGGGGAGTCTTATCAATGAGTTGTAAAGGTCTATAAAAAGCCAGATTTTTGTAAACAAAAGGGGAAGGCCTGAGAGGGAGAGGCCTGAGAAGGAATTTCATGAGATAGCATCCAATGTGTGTTATTGTAAGCCCAAGGGCATTTTATTAAGTATTCATTTCTCACATTGAACATCCCTCTGAATTGTTTTATCAGATTGTGATCTTTTCGTTTTACATTCTGCTTTTTCCTCTTGCTTGAATGAGTTACAAACATTGAGAATCAATGTCTGTCCATAAACAATAGATTGTTAAGCAACAAAGAACTGGTTGTGATCTACCTGTTGCTTGTATGCTTTGTTTGAATACTTGTCAAATCCATTTTGTAGAGAGAATATCTATTTTGTGGATGTTCTACTATTTGTCACGTTCTCCGTTCTTCCATCAACCATCATATAAGTATTTTGTCTGATATGAAACTCACTAGCCTTCAACCTAACATGGTGTTTACTTGACTCCATGCCCAATGGTGTTTTAACTGATCTTCATTTAGCTTGTTTCTCTTATTCTTTTTCTTTCCATCCACCTTATCCACCTTCTTTCAAAACCCAAAACAGATCCTTATTTATAAAATCATTGCAATAACCGAAGATGTGCTAGGCTTGACCCTATAGCAGTCTAGAGGCAACTTCTAGCAATAACATCTTTTGGCACCATTGCGGGGACGAAGCAACGAAGATATCTTCCCTGGGAGAACGACAACGATCAAATCCACTTCTTGATTGTAAATAGGAAGAGGGCAGATACATGACTGCATATCTTTCACCATGGCGACTCCATTGTTCCAAGATTCATAGGCGACTCCACTGGTTGAAGACCCAAGATGGCCATGGAAACAATTTTGGTTCGGAGGTATGCATTTTGTGATTTCACCAACATAGCTGGTTTTCCACATCCAGTGCCTACCATAGCTGAATGGGATGACTATCTTCCCAGATTTAGAGGAAGCAAAGATGATCATCCCGGTGAACATTTATTAAATTTTCATAAATGCATGCTTTAACATAATTTTGTTCATGAGAATGTCTTAATCAAGATGTTCAGATTTTCGTTAGAAGAACATGATCGTGAATGGTGTCAATCCCTTCTTGCTGCTAGCATTCATTCTTTGAAGGAGTTTCATACTATCTTTCATCATTATTACAAAAACATTTATCCGGTTGATTTTCCTTTTGATAACTGTTGTAAAGAATTTGAATTCGACATCCAACATTCAATTAGTATTTCTTCTGGTTGTAAGGATGTTGGTGATAGCCATACTGTAGACACATTTTTCCTTTATTCAAATGTTTCTAGTAGTTTTGACTATGATATAGAGGATGATTATGTTGAGGAAGGAGAAGATGTTTCATGGTCTTCTGAATCTTCTTCTAAATCTGCTTTATAGCATGAGGCTGCTCGTCCTTCTATGCAAGACATAAAGGTTTTTTGCTCACCTATCTTTGATGAGTATTATGATTATGAAGATGATGGTAACGTCTATGAACAACAGATCTCATTTTTTCTCTCTAATGATTTTGATTAACAGCTTTATCACAACAATCAAAATTTAGATTCCCTCCTTGATAGTCATGGTTTAAGTGGAGGGCAAATTTTCACATCAACACATAATGAAAACTTCAGTAGTAAGCCACTTTATGACAACTATGCATTAGAAGTCGAGGAAGGCAGTGATGGATACCTGAAGGAGTTTTATGAACAATTTACTAAGCCTATTCCTTCACTAGTTGTAACAGATTCTTTTCTGGAAGTCAGCAAACCAATATCTGATATTAATGGTTCACCATCTTCAGAAGATATTAAGTAGGTTGGGATTGAGATTATTGAAGAGTTCAGTTCAATATCTCACGAACAGAAAACTGGTATCACTTACAGAGAAGACATCAAACAAGAATCGAGTAGTAGTGAAATCAACTTACAGTCATGTTCAGATTTGCAAATACCTGAAGGTGGCAACCATTATCAGAAATAAGATATGCCTAGACCTTTTGATCTTCAGCTGAAAAATTAGGAAGAGGTATTTCTTTATGGTTTTCATGATCCTTTGCCGATTATTTGGAATCTTTGAACAATTCAAATGTCAAATTGTTCTTCTACCATCCTTTTGAATTGCATTTCTGTCATTTCTAGATTAAGAGTTTCATCAGTTAGTCAAATACTTGTATGGCTTCATTGGAAGCACGATTTTACCTAATCTAATGGAAGCAGTTGGATAGAGTAGGTAGTGTGTAAAATAAGCTTGTCATATGAGCAGGTAGATTATTTTCAGTTCGTTAGTCTATTGTAGTATGTTGTTACTTCAGGATCTAAATAAGTTGCAGAGTTTTAGCAGTAGTATGGATGACTCCACTAACCCAATGAATTAGGCACAACACAAAAGTTGTGGATGTTTGCAGAATGGAAGATTTGCAGGGTCAGGTTGCATAGATGAGTAGAAATGATAAGGCACGTTGGTCTGCAAGTTCTTGATGTCCCACAGGGAGAACATCATCCCCAGAAGGAGCCAGTGTTAGTACTCAGTTTACAGTGTTAAATTTCAGACTTTTGGTTACAACATGCATGCTACTGGAATAGTGACATTCTTGCAGCGCCATCATAAAACATCATCTCACTTCCCAAAAAATCCTTAAATTCTTCGGCCATATCTAGATGGCTTATGTTTTGATATATTGTGGCAATGTTCGTCTTGGCACCTAAAAAATCAATGTTAAATCAACATTAGCTAAAGTGTTTATGAGTTAAAATGTAGTTTTTGGCAAATTTGGTCTTATTAAGCCATTTTGACTTCTCTAGTCAGTTTGTTGTTCTTGGGTTTCTACTACAGTCTTCATGATTCGTTTGGGCAAAATATTATCAGCCGAGGGCCAATCTCCAATTAAGCCCATTGGGCATCGAGGTCAAAGTTCACCAGCCAACGATCGAAACACAACACGGGTTAACATTCACATACCAAAGTCCATATGCTAAGCGCCAAGCCCAGTTCCTCATTTCACCTGTCAAGCACAAACCAACGCACAACCATACATTGAGACAACTGGCATTGGGAGCATTTAAGCCCGTAACAGGCTGAAATATGCTCTCACATACCGTGAAGTCATAGCCATTGTAATGCAGAGACTTATTTCTGTTGATGGAAAAGCGAGGATAGAAAAATGCTATCCTGCAGGGTTTATGGATGTCCGATATATTGCAAAAAGCAAATGATAATTTTAGGCTTGTTTATGATGCAAAGGGTCGTTTCCATTTGCATTCAATCAAGTATGAAGAAGAAAAGTATAATCTTTGCAAGGTTCATTCTATGCAATTTGGAGATAAGGGTATCCCTTACCTCAACACTTATGATGGACGCACAATCAAGTTTGATGTTGGAATGGTTACCGAAGGTCGCAACAGAGGTCGTGTTGGAATCATTAAGCACAGAGAAAACCATAAGGGTAGCTTTGAGATTATTCATGTGCAAGATGTTGCTGGTCAGGAATTTGCGACCTGATAAGGTAATGTGTTCACAATTGGAAAAGGCACAAAGCCTTAGGTTTTCTTACCCAAGGGCAAAGATGTCAAGCTGTCCATCATTGAATAAGCCAAGAAACACTTCATTGAGATATGTATCAAGCTTTTTGTTGACCATGGACCTTGTGTATCTGGTGCACACAATTCAATTGCAACTGCAAAAGGCTAAAATAATTATGTAATGGGGTTCTATTTTAAAACTTGTGGCTTCTCGTGGTTTAATGGTGATTATATTCTATAATAATACAAAGATGAACTTATTGGAAAAAAGAGAAGAACAGATAAAGTGGTAGAAGCATCCCAAAATTGGTGGCAAGAGTTTGGCAGATATAACAGTTGAAGATAACTGGACAAATGGCAGTGTTTTCATCATCAGTTCCTGTCTCTCATTTGTGTAACCAAAAATTCTTTCACATTTCAAGAAAAATATCAACAGAAAATCAGAGGATAAAATTAGATCTAGATATGAGACAAAATATTAGTAGTCATCCCAGATTTTCATCAAAGTATTGAGCTTATCAAATCTTTTCAGATCTTAAACATTGGGGCACCTCATTTGTGATAATCCATTTTTGAAAATCAGTCAGTTTTCTTTAGATTTGCAGGCACACAATCAACATCTAGAGTTTATGGCGAATATAGATGACATATGGTAAAGGATTGACCCAACTTGACAATGAGATTTCATCCAACAAGATAATATCTTGTTATTTAAAATTTGGCTCGATCTTAACTAAATTTTCATATGCTCTGTTTTCATAAATATTGACCAGATTCCATGACTTTTTTTTCTTATCTTTTTGAGAGATTTGAGGATTCTTATCAATGAGTTGTAGAGGGCTATAAAAAGCCATATTTTTGTAAACAAAAGGGGAAGGCCCGAGAGGGAGAGGCCTGAGAAGGAATTTCATGAGATAGCATCCAATGTGTGTTATTGTAAGCCTGGGCATTTTATTAAGTATTCATTTATGACATTGAACATCCCGAATTGTTTTATCAGATTGTGATCTTTTCATTTTACAATCTACTTTTTCCTCTTGCTTGAATGAGTTACAAACATTGAGAATCAATTGCTATCCATAAACAATAGATTCTTAAACATTAAAAAACTTGTTGTGATCTGCCTGTTATTTGTGTGCTTTGTTCAAGTACCTGTCAAATCCATTTTGCAGAGAGAATATCTGTTTGGTGGATGTTCTACTATTTGTCACATTCTCCGTTTTTCCATCAACCGTCATATAAGTATTTTGTTTGATATGCAACTCACTGGCCTTCAATCTAACATCGTGTTTACTTGAATCCATGCCCAATGGTGTTTTAACTGATCTGCATTTAGCTTGTTTCTCTTATTATTTTTCTTTCCATCTACCTGATCCACCTTCTTTCAAAACCCAAAACACATACTTTTTTATAAAATCATTGCAATAACTGAAGATGTGCTAGGCTTGGCCCTATAGCAGTCTAGGGGAAACTTCTAGCACTAACATCTTTTGGTGCCGTTGCACATATTTCACCATGGCAACTCCATTGTTCCAATATTCATAGGCGACTCCACTGGTTGAAGATCCAGGATGGCCATGGAAACTATTTTGGTTCAGAGGTATGCATTTTTTTATTTCACCCACATAGTTGGTTTTCCACATCCAGTGCCTACCATAGCTGAATGAGATGACTATATTCCTGGATTTAGAGGAAGCAAAGATGATCATCCCGGTGAGCATTTATTAAATTTTCATACATGCATGCTTCAACATAATTTTGTTCACGAGGATGTCTTAATCAAGATGTTCGGAATTTCATTAGAAGAACATGCTCGTGAATGGTGTCAATCCCTTCATGCTACTAGCATTCATTCTTTGAAGGAGTTTCATACTGTCTCTCATCATTATTACAAAAACATTTATTCGGTTGATTTTCCTTTTGATAACTGTTGTAAATAATTTGAATTCGACATCCAACATTTAGTGAGTATTTCTTCTGGTTGTAAGGATGTTGGTGATAGCCATATTGTAGACACATTTGTTCTTTATTCAAGTGTTTCTAGTAGTTTTGAATATGATATAGAGGATGATTATGTTGAGGAAGAAGAAGCTGTTTCATCATCTTCCGAATATTCTTCTAAATCTGCTTTACAACATGAGGCTGCTCGTCCTTCTATGAAAAACATAATGGTTTTTGGCTCACCTATCTTTGATGAGTATTATGATTATGAAGATGATGGTAACTTCTATGAACAACAAATCTCATTTTTTCTCTCTAAGGATTTTGATCAGCAGCCTTTATCACATCAATCAAAATTTAGATTCCCTCCTTGATAGTCATGGTTCAAGTGGAGGGCATATTTTCACATCAACACATAATGAAAACTTCAGCAGTAAGCCACTTTATGACAACTATGCATCAAAAGTTGAGGAAGGCAGTGATGGATACCTGAAGGAGTTTTATGAACAATTTACTAAGCCTATTCCTTCACTAGCTGTAACAGATTCTTTTCTGGAAGTCGGCAAACCAATATCTTATATTAACGGTTCACCATCTTCAAAAGATATTAAGCAGGTTGGGATTGAGATTCTTGAAGAGTTCAGTTCAATATCTCACGAACAAAAAACTAGTATCACTTACAGAGTAGACATCAAACAAGAATCGAGTAACAATGAAATCATCTTGTAGTCATGTTCATATTTTCAAATAGCTGAAGGTTGCAGCCATTATCAGAAAGAAGATATGCCTAGACCTTTTGCTCTTCAGCTGAAAAATCAAGAAGAGGTATTTCTTTATGGTTTTCATGATCCTTTGCCGATTATTTGGAATCTTTGAACAATTCAAATGCCAAATTGTTCTTATGTCATCCTTTTGAATTGCATTTCTGTATTCCATGGGTTCCTTCTTTTGTCATTTCCAGATTAAGACTTTCATTAGTTAGTCAGATACTTGTATGGCTTCATTGGAAGCATGATTTTACCTGATCTAATGGAAGCAGTTGGATAGAGTAGGTAGTGTGTAAAATAATCTTGTCATATGAGCAGGTAGATTATTTTCAGTTCGTTAGTTTGTTGCAGTATGTTGTTACTTTAGTATCTGAATAAGTTGTGGAGTTTTAGTAGCAGTATGGATGACTCCATTAACCCAATGAATTAGGCACAACACAAAAGTTGTGGATGTTTGCAGAGTGGAATATTGGCAGGGTCAGGTTGCATAGATGAGTAGAAATGATAAGGCACATTGGTCTGCAAGTTCTTGATGTCCCACAGGGAGAACATCATCCCCAGAAGGAGCCAGTGTTAGTACTCAGTTTACAGTGTTAAATTTTTGACTTTTGGTTACGACAGGCACACTACTGGAATAGTGACATTCTTGCAGCGCCATCATAAAACATCATCTCACTTCCCAAAAAATCCTTAAATTCTTCGTGCCATATCTAGATGGATTAGGTTTTGATATATTGTTGCAATGTTCGTGTTCACCTAAAAAATCAATGTTAAATCAACATTAGCTAAAGTGTTTATGAGTTAAAATGCAGTTTTTGGCAAATTTGGTCTTATTAAGCCATTTTAACTTCTCTGGTCAGTTTGTTGTTCTTGGGTTTTTTCTACAGTCTTCATGATTCATTTGGGCAAAAGATTATTGGCCGAGGACCAATCTTCAATTAAGCCCATCGGGCATTGAGGTCAAAGTTCACCAACCAGCCATCGAAACACAACACGGGTTAACATTCGCATACCAAAGTCCATATGCCAAGCGCCAAGCCCAGTTCCTCATTTCCCCTGTCAAGCACACACCAATGCAAAACCATACATTAGTCATTAAAGCTACGCAATACACAAAGCCACGAGTAAAGACCACATGGGAAATCAAGCGTTAAACACTTATGTCCATATAAGGCCACGAGGAGGGAGCCTTGAGGTAATCTCAGGCATCAAGACAACTAGCATCGAGAGCATTTAAGCCCGTAACAGGCTGAAATATGCTCTCACATACTGTGAAGTCATAGCCATTGTAATGTAGAGACTTATTTTTGTTGATGGAAAAGCGAGGACAGAAAAATGTTATCTCGCAGGGTTTATGGATGTCTGGTCTATTATAAAAAACAAATGAGAATTTTAGGCTTCTTTATGATGCAAAGGGTCATTTCCGTTTGCATTCAATCATGGATGAAGAAGCAAAGTATAAACTTTGCAAGGTTCGTTCTGTGCAATTTGGAGATAAGGGTATCCCTTACCTCAACACTTATGATGGACACACAATCAAGTTTGATGTTGGAATGGTTACCGGAGGTCGCAACAGAGGTTGTGTTGGAATCATTAAGCACAGAGAAAAGCATAAGTGTAGCTTTGAGATTATTCATGTACAAGATGCTATTGGTTAGGAATTTGTGACCCGATAGGGTAATGTGTTCACAATTGGAAAAGACACAAATCCTTAGGTTTCCTTACCCAAGGGAAAAGATGTCAAGCTGTCCATCATTGAAGAAGCCAGGAAATGCTTCATTGAGATATGTATCAGGCTTTGTGCTGACCATGGACCTCGTGTATCTGGTGCACACAATTCAATTGCAACTGCAAAAGGCTAAAAGAATTATGTATTGGGGTTCTATTTTAAAACTTGTGGCTTCTCGTGGTTTACTGGTGATTATATCCTATAATATTACAAAGATGAACATATTGGAGAAAAGAGCAGAACAATTAAAGTGATAGAAGGATCCCAAAATTGGCAGCAAGAGTTTGGCAGATATAACAGTCGAAGATAACTGGACAAATGGCAGTGTTTTCATCATCAATTCCTGTCTCTCATTCGTGTAACCGAAAATTCTTTCACATTTCAAGCACAATATCAGTAGAAAATCAAAGGATAAAATTAGATCCATATATGAGACAGAATATTAGCAGTCATCCCAGATTTTCAGCAAAGTATTGAGCTTATCAAATCTTTTCAGATCTTAAACATTGGGGCACCTCATTGGTGATAAAGCATTTTTGAAAACCAGTCAATTTTCTTTAGATTTGTAGGCACACAATCAACATCTGGAGTTTATCGCGAATATAGATGACATATGGTAAAGGATTGACCCAGCTGGACAACGAGATTTCATCCAACAAGATAATATCTTGTTATTTAAAATTTGGCTCGATCTTAACTAAATTTTCATATGCTCTGTTTTCATAAATATTGATCAGATTCCATGACTTGTTTTCCTTATCTTTTCGAGAGATTTGAGGAGTCTTATCAATGAGTTGTAAAGGGCTATAAAAAGCCAGATTTTTGTAAACAAAAGGGGAAGGCCCGAGAGGGAGAGGCATGAGAAGGAATTTCATGAGATAACATCCAATGTGTGTTATTGTAAGATCGAGGGCATTTTATTAAGTATTCATTTCTGACATTGAACATCCCCGTGAATTGTTTTATCAGATTGTGATCTTTTTTTTTTACATTCTGCTTTTTCCTCTTGCTTGAATGAGTTACACACATTGAGAATCGATGGCTGTACATAAACAATAGTTTCTTAAGAAACAAAGAACTTGTCGTGATCTGCCTGTTGCTTGTGTGCTTTTTTCAAGTACCTGTGAAATCCATTTCGCAGAGAGAATCTCTATTTGGTGGATGTTCTACTATTTTTCACGTTCTCCGTTCTTCCATCAACCATCATATAAGTATTTTTTTTGATATGCAACTCACTGGCCTTCAATCTAACAGGGTGTTTACTTGACTCCATGCCCAATGGTGTTTTAACTGATCTGCATTTAGCTTGTTTCTCTTATTCCTTTTTCTTTCCATCTACCCGATCCACCTTCTTTCAAAACCCAAAACACATCCTTATTTATAAAATCGTTGCAATAAATGAAGATGTGCTAGGCTTGACCCTATAGCAGTCTAGGGGCAACTTCTAGCACTAACATATTTTGGCACCATTTCCGAGGACGAAGCAACGAAGATATCTTCCCTGGGAGAACAACAACAATCAGATCCTTTTCTTGATGGTGAATAGGAAGAGGGAAGATACATGACTGCACATATTTCACCATGGCGACTCCATTGTTTCGAGATTCATAGGCGACTCCACTGGTTGAAGATCTAGGATAACCATGGAAACTATTTTGGTTTGGAGGTATGCATTTTGTGATTTCACCAACATAGTTGTTTTTCCACATCCAGTGCCTACCATAGCTGAGTGGGATGACTATATTCCCAGATTTAGAGGAATCAAAGATGATCATCCCGGTGAGCATTTATTAAATTTTCATAAATTCATGCTTAAACATAATTTTGTTCACGAGGATGTCTTAATCAAGATGTTCAGATTTTCGTTAGAAGAACATGCTCGTGAATGGTGTCAATCCCTTCTTACTGCTAGCATTCATCCTTTGAAGGAGTTTCATACTGTCTTTCATCATTATTACAAAAACATTTATCCGGTTAATTTTCCTTTTGATAACTGTTGTAAAGAATTTGAATTTGACATCCAACATTCAATTAGTATTTCTTCTGGTTGTAAGGATGTTGGTGATAGCCATAATGTAGACACATTTGTCCTTTATTCAAATGTTTCTAGTAGTTTTGACTATGATATAGAGGATGATTATGTTGAGGAAGGAGAAGATGTTTCATCGTCTTCCAAATCTTCTTCTAAATCTGCTTTACATCATGAGGCTGCTCGTCCTTTTATGCAAGACATAAAGGTTTTTGGCTCACCTATCTTTGATGAGTATTATGATTCTAAAGATGATGGTAAATTCTATGAACAACATATCTCATTTTTTCTCTCTAAGGATTTTGATCAACAACTTTATCACATCAATCAAAATTTAGATTCCCTCCTTGATAGTCATGGTTCAAGTGGAGGGCAAATTTTCAAATCAACACATAATGAAAACTTCAGCAGTAAGCCACTTTATGACAACTATGCATCAAAAGTTGAGGAAGGCAGTGATGGATACCTAAAGGAGTTTTATGAACAATATACTAAGACTATTCCTTCACTAGCTGTAACAGATTCTTTTCTGGAAGTTAGCAAACCAATATTTGATATTAATGGTTCACCATCTTCAGAAGATATTAAGCAGGTTGGGATTGAGATTATTGAAGAGTTCAGTTCAATATCTCACGAACAGAAAACTGGTATCACTTACAAAGAAACCATCAAACAAGAATCGAGTAGTAGTGAAATCAGTTTGCAGTCATGTTTAGATTTGCAAATAGCTGAAGGTCGCAGCCATGATCAGAAAGAAGATATGCCTAGACCTTTTGATCTTCAGCTGAAAAATCAGGAAGAGGTATTTCTTTATGGTTTTCATGATCCTTTGCCGATTATTTGGAATCTTTGAACAATTCAAATGTCAAATTGTTCTTCTTTCATCCTTTTGAATTGCATTTCTGTATTCCATGGGTTCCTTCTTTCATCATTTCCAGATTAAGAGTTTCATCAGTTAGTCAGATACTTGTATGGCTTCACTAGAAGCATGATTTTATCTGATCTAGTGGAAGTAGTTGGATAGAGTAGGTAGTGTGTAAAACAAGCTCGTCATATGAGCAGGTAGATTCTTTTCAGTTCGTTAGTCTGTTGCAGTATGTTGTTACTTCAGGATCTGAATAAGTTGCAGAGTTTTAGCAGTAGTATGGATGACTCCACTAACCCAATGAATTAGGCACAACCCAAAAGTTGTGGATGTCTGTAGAGTGGAAGATTTGCAGGTTCAGGTTGCACAGATGAGTAGAAATGATAAGGCACGTTGGTCTGCAAGTTCTTGATGTCCCACAGGGAGAACATCATCCCAAAAAGGAAAGTGTTAGTACTCAGTTTACAATGTTAAATTTTTGACTTTTGGTTATGACAGTCATGGTACTGGAATAGTGACATTCTTGTAGCACCATCATAAAACATCATCTCACTTCCCAAAAAAGCCTTAAATTCTTTGGGCCATATCTAGATGGCTTATGTTTTGATATATTGTGGCAATGTTCGTGTTGGCACCTAACAAACCAATGTTAAATCAACATTAGCTAAAGTGTTTATGAGTTAAAATGCAGTTTTTGGTAAATTTGGTCTTATTAAGCCATTTTAACTTCTCTGGTCAGTTTGTTGCTCTTGGGTTTCTGCTACAGTCTTCATGATTCGTTTGGGCAAAATATTATTGGCTGAGGGCCAATCTCCAATTAAGCCCATTGGGAATCGAGTTCAAAGTTCACCAGCCAGCCATCAAAACACAACACGGGTTAACATTCACATACCAAATTCCATATGCCAAGCACCAAGCCTAGTTCCTCATTTCACCTGTCAAGCACAAACCAACGCACAACCATACATTAGTCATTAAAGCTATGCAATACACAAAGCCACAAGTCAAGACCACATGGGAAATCAAGCGTTAAACGCATATGTCCATACAAGGCCATGAGGAGGGAGCCTTCAGGTAATATTAGGCATCGAGACAACTAGCATCGGGAGCATTTAAGCTCGTAACAGGCTGAAATATGCTCTCACATACCGTGAAGTCATAGCCATTGTAATTCAGAGACTTATTTCTGTTTATGGAAAAGTGAGGACAAAAAAATGCTATCCCACAGGGTTTATGGATGAATGGTCTATTGCAAAAAACAATGATAATTTTAGGCTTCTTTATGATGCAAAGGGTCGTTTCCATTTTCATTCAATCAAGGATGAAGAAGCAAAGTATAAACTTTGCAAGGTTCATTCTGTGCATTTTAGAGATAAGGGTATCCCTTACCTCAACACTTATGATGGACGTACAATCAAGTTTGATGTTGGAATGGTTACCGGAGGTCGCAACAGAGGTCGTGTTGGAATCATTAAGCACAGAGAAAAGCATAAGTGTAGCTTTGAGATTATTCATGTGCAAGATGCTGCTGGTCAGGAATTTGCGACCCAATAGGGTAATGTGTTCACAATTGGAAAATGCACAAAGCCTTATGTTTCCTTACCCAAGGGAAAAGATGTCAAGCTATCCATCATTGAAGAAGCTAGGAAATGCTTCATTGAGATATGTATCAAGATTTGTGCTAACCATGGACCTTGTGTATCTGGTGCACATAATTCAATTGCAACTGCAAAAGGCTAAAAGGATTATGTATTGGGGTTCTATTTTAAAACTTGTGGCTTCTCGTGGTTTACTGGTGATTATCTCCTATAATAATACAAAGATGAACTTATTGGAGAAAAGAGATGAATAGATAAAGTGATAGAAGCATCCCAAAATTGGCGGCAAGAGTTTGGCAGATATAATAGTCGAAGATAACTGGACAAATGGCAGTGTTTTCATCCTCAGTTCCTGACTCTCATTCGTGTAACCGAAAATTATTTCACATTTCAAGCACAATATCAGCAGAAAATCAGAGGATAAAATTAGATCCAAATATTAGACAGAATATTAGCAGTCATCCCAGATTTTTAGCAAAGTATTGAGCTTATCAAATCTTTTCAGATCTTGAACATTGGGGCACCTCATTGGTGATAAAGCATTTTTAAAAATCAGTCAGTTTTCTTTAGATTTGGAGGCACACAATCAACATCTGGAGTTTATGGAGAATATAGATGACATATGGTAAAGGATTGATCCAGCTTGAGAACAAGATTTCGTCCAACAAGATAATATCTTGTTATTTAAAATTTGGCTTGATCTTAACTAAATTTTCATATGCTCTATTTTCATAAATATTGACCATATTCCATGACTTGTTTTCCTTATCTTTTCGAGAGATTTGAGGAGTCTTATCAATGAGTTGTAGAGGGCTATAAAAAGCCAGATTTTTGTAAACAAAAGGGGAAGGCCCGAGAGGGAGAGGCTTGAGAAGGAATTTCATGAGATAGCATCCAATGTGTGTTATTGTAAGCCCGAGGGCATTTTATTAAGTATTCATTTATGACATTGAACATCCCTGTGAATTGTTTTATCAGATTGTGATCTTTTCGTTTTACATTCTACTTTTTCCTCTTGCTTGAATGAGTTACAGACATTGAGAATCAATGGCTGTCCATAAACAATAGATTCTTAAGTAGCAAAGAACTTGTTGTGATCTACCTGTTGCTTGTGTGCTTTGTTCGAGTACCTGTCAAATATATTTTGCAGAGAGAATCTCTGTTTGGTGGATGTTCTACTATTTTTTACGTTCTTCGTTATTCCATCAACCATCATATAAGTATTTTGTTTGATATGCAACTCACTGGCCTTCAATCTAACAAGGTGTTTACTTGACTCCATGCCCAATGGTGTTTTAACTGATATGCATTTAGCTTGTTTTTATTATTCTTTTTCTTTCTATCTACCTGATCCACCTTCTTTCAAAACCCAAAATGCATCCTTATTTATAAAATCATTGCAATAACTGAAGATGTGCTAGGCTTGACCCTATAACAGTCTAGGGGCAACTTCTAGCACTAACAGTTACCAACAAGGTAATATTGTTCCTTGACTGCATCCATAAAAAATTCCCAAGTGGGATCGACCCCATGTATTCCAGAATCCTCTGTGGAAATTTGCTCCTAGTAAATTTCCCACCAATGTTTGACATGGGGGAGGGCTTCAAGGAGTGCGAAGGTGATATTTTCCCAGTTGGAAAAATTGTGAACAAAGAAATAACCTTCTAGCAGATTTAACCATTTTTCTAGGGCATCTACATCTATTTGTCCTTCAAATACGAGAATATAAAAATTAACTTGTACCTTGAAAGGTGAGGTGCCTCTACAGTGGCTGCTTGATGAATATTTGCTGGTTGTTATCAAAAGACGTTGAAGGATGTGGGAAAAATTCTCCATCATTTCGTCTCTCTATCGCATGAGAGCTTGCTCAAGCAACATATTAATATAATCGTCTGCTCTGTCATTTTTCTTTTCTTCTGCCACGAAGGGTTTCTCGGGCATGCGAGAGCGATTTTCCTCATGAGATACAAGCTTGAGACCCAAATTTCTATACTCAAAACTCGTAAGGGACAAGCACTGAAAAAACAATCAAGAGTAGCTTGCTATGATACCATTGATCTAGATTATTTTCGGCCCAAAATGAGAGTGTATATATAATAATGAAATGTACAAAGATATATAATATATCTAGTAATATAACATATATTTATCAAATATTTAACCATAAACACAAAGATACAATAATACACAATTTCTTTTAACGAGCGAAATGTAAAAGACTGTAAAAATACAGAGTGAAAGAATCGTTAGAATTGTGGAAGCTTATCTATGAGAAGAGATGTGACAACTACTCACATTCACAAGAATATGGATTACAATGAGGCTCTAAAGGAATTTTTAACATAAAGAAAATCCAAAACCCTAACCCTGGAAGATGAAAAGCCAACAATTTCATGGACCTCGTTTTGGGTAGTTTGGTGTATCAAATTTCCGGGGGCGTAAGTTTGGCATACGATTTCCATTTGGGGCGCAGGATAGCTCATTGGAAAGATATCATCAGGGAGATTCATTTTGAGGTATAAATTAAAGTATTTAGCTATCATTGAGGTGCTCAATCCCAAAAAATCTTCATTTAGGCCCTCAAAATGGCCCCGAAAGTGTAGGAACCAAAAAACTGCTAAAAATAGTAAATTGCCAGAAGACTGTTTTGAGCCAGTTGGAATAGGTGGGTGGCCACCGATATACACCTAGATTACAAGGTATTCATATCAACACGGGGAATGTTGGGATTGTTAATGTTTATGCTATTATTATAGTTCTTTTCATTTCATAAAATAAGAGCATAATAAGAACAAGATCACTGAGAAATACACATCCACAATAGACACATTATTTATCCTGGGAAACCCTCTAGGGGAAGAAAACCCAGCAAAAACTTCCTTATCATAAATAGCTTATCAAATGTTCAAGAGATAACTCAACCAATACAGAAAATCCTCCTCCAAGAGATGTGCCACCCTTCTTCTCCTCTCACTAACTTGAAAATGCAACTTGCCTCATAAGAGAATGAGCAAGTGAAGTGTGTGTTAGAAGTGAGGTGCTAGCCTCTTATTTATATCAATCTGACACGTGTGATGAGTCACCATCTGGCAGGGCCGACCTCTCACACTAGGTGGGTAAATCCACCTTTAATTAAATCTGGCCCTTTCATTATAACTGCTGGGGCCGACTTCTTATTCTGCACATTATAATTGTCCGATGACCAATCCGCAAAAGGGGATTTGGTCCTTATACAATTACCGACTTGATTAATCCTCAATGGGGATTAATCTAATAATAAAAATAA
>JASDQU010012797.1:107312-119120 GCA_032191745.1 Picea mariana
GGGTAGAAGGTTAAAAGTTAAGTCTTGAGGGTCATGATCTGCGTATAAGCTTAGAGCCCTAGATTATTAGTCCGTAGGGTAGAATACTCCACAACAATAGGCGACAAGATCCCAATTCAAACTATATTTCCAGAACTTGACAAGGAAGGAAAAATCATATTGGAGCCTGAAGTCGTCACCGACACAAGAATTTGCCAGCTGAGGAATAGATCCATTTCAGAGTATCTCATTAAATGGAGGAAACTATCGATTGAAGATTCCACTTGGGAAGATGAGTCTTTTATACAGAAGCATCCAGAGTTACTCAAGTGTTGCAGACAACACTTGTCTCAAGGGGAGGGGCATGTTAAGCCCTAATATTGGCTCATTACCCCTTAATTGGGGCATATTATATTAGTAATGTTATTTTATTTATGTTGGCTTTAGACCATTAGTTGTAATTATACCTCCTAGTCTCCTATATATACCAAGGAGACATTTTCATTTTGAATCATCTTGTACGTGAACATTTAAGTGGGGTAAAAGGGGGTTGCCCCCTCGAAGAGGCTTATTATCTGAAATTATCTCTTTTTCAAGGCGTTGAGTACTTTTTCTGAGGTTTTTCTATGATATATTGATATTTGCTTCTTAACAACTTCTTTCTTGCCACTTGTTGCGCGCGCTCCAAAATTAGGTCTTCCTTTCCAAAAATAGGTCTTTCCCAAAACATATATTTTCTCCAAAAATAGGCCTGCACCCAAAATAGACTTCCTTCGCAAAATAGGCCTGTTCCCAACACAAGGCAAATATGAATGTCTATATAAAGTGTAGCCGTGGAAAATACACAATGGATGTACATCTAAAAAATCATTTGAAGGTTTACAAGTATAATGTGATATGCATCTTCAGAAAGCATCGACGTCTGTGGCTGGAGATGAGAACTTCATAGCTCTACAAACAACTTAAAGATCTTCAAAAATTAGGTAGGAGTACAATAGGAGTGTAAAACTCACTACTCTATGGTCTTCGACATGCTGTCAGGGAAAGACTGGAGGATCTCGATCATTAGGCACATAACTTCGTTGGTTCTGAATATGAACTTGACTAGACTCTCAGGATGGTCGACTAATGAAATTTAAGAGATCAACTGTAGAATGGCCAACTCAGGTTGGATAAAACTTCCCTTGGACAAAATCACAAAAAATTGATGAGACTCAAGAAACATATTATTGACATAAGTCTATGACACAGGAGGCACCACAAAATCTTCATATGTTTCAAAGAGTAACCACATGGAGGAGGAAACAACTATATGTTATGAGAACAATATCCAAAGTTCATACTAGATCCGAATGCTTGGAGAAAAAACAAAAATATGTTCTTTGTCCAAGGGAGATTATCTTCCCGTCGATAAAATAAAATGTATATCCCGCTCTTTTTGGAATATTTGATTTTTTTGTCTTTTTCAAAATTTTAATGAGCTTGAAAAAAAATAAAGGAATGCTAGGCTACAAAGGAGGAACGAGTGTCATGGGAAAGTAGACTAGTTCCAAGCGCATGGAACATATTGATGCTCAATGCAAGGAGACATTTGCAGGATAAGGACACTCGGGAAAATTCCCCCATGGGTCAAGGTGTCAGATCGCAAGGGAAAATAGTGCTACAAGGCTTTCATTTGAGGAATTCTTTGAAGGTTCAACTAATAGCAACATGAATCTAGCATTACACCAAAGATGCAAGGATGAGACATGCGATGTGATTAAGGATGACACAACAAGACTCCTTCCATGTCTATTTTTACAAGCCGAGAGAAGGTAAGCTCGATGGTTTTTCACATTTAGCGAGTTTGAAAAAACACTAAAAGAAGACTCTAGAGTGTTCCTTTTTCGTAATTAGTCCAGTTGGTTTGAAAAATTTTTAAATTTATACTGAAAGGACGTCTCTTCAAAAACATTTTAAAAAGTGTGACCGAGACAAGATCACTCGACTATATTTTCAAATTTAAGGAGTCTGAAAAGAGCTTAACTATGGACTCACAACCTTTTTCTAAGTTTATTGTCCTTAGCTCGAAAAAGTATAAAATACAACTTAAGATAAATCTCCCAGTGAGACATGTCTCTTGAGGCGTACCTTTTTTCCTGGATAATCTATTGGTTGGAAAAAGGGTTAAACTTATGCCAAATAGATATTCCTTCTAGACCAATTAACAAGTGTGAAAGGAACAAGGTCTCTCAGATATATTTTTATATTTAGGGAGTATGAAAAGAGATTAAATATGGAATTTAAGGGGTTTCCTTTTTTGTAGATAATCTCCAAGTCTTGAAAAAGAGACAAACCAAAATCAGGGAGAATGGCCCTTTTTCGAAAATTTAGTCCCTCAGGCCCAAAAAAAGGTTAAAATCATGCTTGAGAGTACTATCCTAGAGAACCGAATCTCCTAAAGAATAAATTTATTCGTAAATTAACCGTCTGGACTGAAAAAGGGGATGAACTAGCTCCAGACAGATGTTCCTTCAAATTTTGGTTTGGTGAGCATGAAGGGAAACAAGATCCCTTGAAAATCTTTTCAATTTTAGAGAGTTTGAAAAGGTCTTAAATAAGACTCCAGGGGGGTTTCTTTTCTTAAGTAATCCAAACGATACCGAAAAGAATAAATAATATTTCATTAGATGTTGCGTTCAAAGTTTAAGCGAGCTTGAAAGACAACAAACCATGCTCTTAGGGATTCCCTCGGGTATTAGCTAGAAAACATGAAGAAGAATGGGGCTTCAACACACAGTCATGGAGGGACTAAAAGGACTCCCAAGCCTATGGAAAAAACTCACATCATGGACCCCAAAATACAATAAAGAATTTAGATAGGGAATCCATGTAGAGGAAGGCTCTGCCACCTAATTACGACACTTCTGAAGCAACATAGAAGATTCTATGTTGCACTTCAGTGGGATCGATCCTATGGAAAAGAAGAAAAAGTCAACAACATCAAAGATGCAAGGTGATGAGAACCTAACCTATATGCAAGTGTTGAAAAACAACTTTACCACCAGATGATGTGAGTGTAACCCATCTCATAAAAATACCAAACCAAAAGAAAGAGTTAATAAGAATGACCCAAAGATCTCTCAAAAAGAAACTCAAGTACCCACCAAGAAAAGAATAGGAAAAGAGAACCAATATGGGGAAAAAAAGAGTTGAAAAAGTATATAAATAGGGGTAGACAACTCAGTTTAACCATTGAAAATTGGAAAATTACCAAAATGCCAAAAAACCCTTCTTCTTTAAAATGTGATTCAAGGAGCTACAGTGGACGAAAGATCTTCAAACCTGAACTAAGAAAGTACAAATGACCTCTCTCATACTTTCCATTCATCATTTATTGTCTATTTAATTGCTTAGAGGGTGCATGCCCTAGTAAAAAGGTCAGTGTTTAAGGATAAATTCGTGAGTGCGGACACAGACCAATCTCCCCAGATCCACCTGGATCTGGAACAAAACGTGACAGAATACTACTCTTTCCCTAGATCTAGCTATTGAATGAACTAAGAGAAATGGATGGTGTACATACCTTATGAACGCTCTCCTTTAATCTCTATTGTTCCTCGCTCTGCTTCGATGCTCTTGTGTCGTCCGATCACAACAACACAAACCAATCACAACAAAAGAATTAATCTATTCAATACCTAGTCTATACATGTGATCAAGGAATCATGTAATAAGATGACATCATCATTATGGGAAAGGGACATATTCATGTATTGCATTAACTGAAAGAGAAATATACAACCTAAGCCTTGATGTTGTAGATCTCCTTTCGATGGCTCCTAACTTTGACACACACACTTGCTCAAGCATGAAGAAGTTGAAACATATATAATGACCTTGCTTGTTGTCTCTTGCTGCTGTAGCTTCAATCCTTCACACAGTCTTGCACAAGTTCTCCAATCAATCTCTTGCTAGCTTGCTTCTTCTTCTAACTTCTAACCATTTCCATGAGTAATCCCCTCAATATATAGGAGAAGATTGATTAGTTACTTGGATAGGGAATAATCCCAAGATATCTGAAAAGCCAGTATTTTTCCAACCATTCGAACTCCAACTCATCCTTCTAGAAGATTCCTTCTATAAGGATCGAGAACTTATTCATTTTCCTTATTTAAAAACAAGTTCGCACCCTGGCCTTGAGCACAGTGCGAGAGGTTCGCACTCGAGATGAATGCATCCTGCGGGAAGTAAGGATTCTCGCAGGAGAGTTTATATGCAGCCTGCGAACTATTTTCAAAATATGATTTTGAGAAAATGACAAGTGTAACCTTCTTCAGGAAAATGTTCTTAATGAATAGTTTGATCTTCCATTACCATGACATAATCATAATATCACCTCGATAACCAAAAATGTGGATAACGGTCAGATTTGCGTGTATATAGGCTATCCTCTCTCAACACATGTATATAGGTGGGAATAGTAACACTTAGCTCTTGTACATATGTGACTGTCTTAAAGACAACTCACGTACATCTCTTTAATATTTCAAAAAAAAAAATGAAACAAGGGACTAACCTCACAAATTTTTATGTAATAGGATATATGTTCACTGGCGAGAGAGAGAACATGGGGAGTTAGATGTCTTGGTAGAGGAGGACCCAGGGGCCATTACCATGCTCAAGCAGTGCGGTATGTGGAATTTATTTCAATGTCAATTCATGAGGGCACAACCCAGGTTACTTAACAATTTGATAGAGTATTGGTACCCAGATGCAGAGGCCTTCATGCTAGAGGGCCAATCATTAAATCCGGTGACTGAGGATATATACTTTTTGACCCGCCTCTCTAGGAGAGGGGAATCGGTTAACTTGAAAACCTTTCCTCCAGGACCGCACAACATAGTAGACTACATTTGCATGTAGTGTGAAGCTGGCACTGAGAAAGTAGGATCTCAGGTGCTAATTCATAAGATCACAAACCTCAACCTCCAGATAGTAATTTTCATGATTGTCATGGGATCCGCAACAATTTATTAGGCTTTATGTGCACAGATGCATTGTGCAACTCAGTGTCTAGAGGCCACCATATTTGACTGGAGCACTACAATGCTCACATATATGAAAAAAAGACTGATTGAATTCTGAAGAAGAAAAAAGAAGAACTTCAGGTTCGGGACTGTTTTGTGCACATTATTTTTTGAGAGAGTGCCAAGCCTTATCCCACAAGAGACAATACAAGGCTATATTTCCTCTTTTCCAACATTATGTAGGTGGGCAACTTTGTTTCCTTTACAGGGTGTAGGGAGAGTACAATAGACCTTCGATGACAAATTATTTAACTAGTGGGCCTGTCAAATTCCTGTGATCAAGGACTACCCCTACTCAAGGATCAGTTTCATGAGGGATCCTAATATTCCTATGCCCCCTGGCGAGGAGCGTGGATAGATAGATACACACATTTTTTAGAGTTTTTTTTATTTTTATTTTTAAATATTATCCTTTTTTATGGTAACGTCAAAGTAATAAATAAGTGATCTATTATATATAGACTTGGGACTGGAATAGTCAACCGACCTCTCTAGGACCATTCCTCATCCTCGAGTGGATGTCAAAACAACAACAATAGGCGGACGAGCAGTCGTGGGAGGACCACCAGCTAGTGAGGTCGAGAGAGTATTGCGAAAAGTAGAGAGGAACCTAACAACTCTCACTCATGCAGTGTTGATGTCTGAGATAGAGGACCTTCCCCAACCATGTAGCTGCATATTGTAGGGGTACCCAGGACTTGAGTTCAGTTGTTCCAGCGTCTTGCAAATGTCGTAGTTCATTATACTAGGGCCAATAGGCCTAGGCCATAGCTAGCACTAGACCACATATGTGCCAAGGGTACCTTTTTTGTAATGTCTTATGTAGTGAGGGATTGACCCCAACGATGTATACCGACTCTATTTGAGGCTTTATGGCCCACTGTTGTACTTATGACATTATTTTTTGGATACATTATTACACACACACACACACACACACACACATCCTTTTTCATTATGGATAAAACATTTTGTACAAATGTATTTACATGTGCGTGTATGTGTATGATTTTACTTTTATGTGTGAGAAATATGCCAATCTAATACATGATTAGCTAATGTATCAGTTAGTTGATTAGATCTCCTAGGAACATGAATATAAGTAATATAATCAAAATAGTTTTCTAAGAGATGTACCCTAAGGAATCATAGATGAAGGGTGGGATCATAGACACGATATAATCCATTTAACTAAGAGATGACCAGTTGAGTGTCTAGATAAACCCAAAGGTGAGAAATACCATGTGACAAGGAATCACGTTGGTTGCTTCGCATTACGACTATTGGTGCAATGATATGCATAATATATTACCAAACATAAATTATCGACCAAGATTTGTAATCAACAGAGTTGTTACACTATATGTGCCGACAACAGGTGGTTTAACTATGTTTAATGAGTATAGCATAAAGAAGAAACAATCAATAACATAACACTTTGTTTTTGGAATATATGAACCCTTCACACAACTTCAAGCTAGAAGATAAAGTGTATAGTAAAAATATCAAACAAACACTCAGTTGAAAAGGTTCTTTCTCAGATAACAAGTCTGTTCATTATAGACTCATAAAATGAAAAGATGATTTGAGACCTTGCTTTCTGTAGAAATTGAATTCACATAGCAATTAACAATTCACTCTATTTACTCTTGGAAAGAAACCAATCATGACCTAATCAATTCCAATCAAACCTTCCTCAATATAGGAGATAGTCAATATGATTGAAAGATTTTATTACTGAAGCATGAAGGGTGAGAGATGAAGTCTACTTGTTCCTATACCTACTGAGGACAACAAAATTATTAAGACTTTCAAACTCAGAACAATAACAATTCCTTATCTAACAATCTCAAATGCCTATCCAAATTTTGCTTACTAATTATCACTTTGTAGAAACATAAATAGAATCATCCACTATGCCTAATGTATGACTGTTCATTCACACCTATCCAAAATCAGATCTATTTATAAATCTATATTGTACTTAGGAAATCTCATGCACTTAGAATCATTTGCAACAGACAACTATTATATTTGCACACTCACACAATTAACTTATGCCACACATAAACATATATCGGGAGGCTTACCTTGGTTGGGGCGGTGGGCCCTTGCTGAACCAACAAGGTAGCTCTAAAGAAATTACAGAATAAACACTTTACTCACATTCATGAATTGCATAAACTAGCTTTCGTATTCCTTCAATTAATCAAGTGAATCAATAATTCAATATTTCACTTCCTAGCATAACAATGTATATCATTCCCCCTTTTCAGTACCCCTTCCTTCATATTTATACAAGGAAATTCAATGGATATGGATCATAAATAATCCTCCAACTCATAATTCGTTTAAACTGTTTATGCACAAAATCTGGGTTTTTCACCAGATATTACAAATTCGGGATAGAGATCCTTCGATATATCTGTATCCGTTGTGAATTTTGAGAAACAATTTCTGGGTTTTGTAGCTGGATAGATTTTCCAAAAACCTAATTGACGGTGTTGCAATATTGGCTTCCATCCGTACAAAAAACAAGGTGCAATATGGCAGTTTAGAAATATTTAATGATTTTTGGCTGAATCATTCCCCCTGAGCTAGAGTTCCACACCAGTGAGGTGTGTCAATTATTCCACATATGTCTACATGTAAACATCTCTATGGACAAAACCCATGTCCCCAAATTTCAATATTCATCCACATCTGTTCGAAAATCAAGGTGCAAATCTGGTACCAAAATCTTGTAGGATGTATGTATCGAACTAGCACAGTAACAGATATTGGTATCGAATCAACGCAGAGGTGGTACGAGAATAGGCACAGAGTTAGTACCAGATCAACGAAGAGGTGGTACCTGAATAGGTGCAGAGTTGTTACCGGATCATCGGAAGTATCAGATGAATCCTGAAGATGAGTACCAGATGAGGTGATGCCTTGTCATGAAGCTGCTTAATAATAATCAAAGTAATTTAGAATCATAAACCACAATCATTTAGTCCCAATTAATCAAAAAATAAAAAAAATCATTCTTTTAACATGGGTTACCTCATTATTCATATGAACAAGGTCACAAGGTAGGCTTGTGGAATAAATAGACAACATATGCATATGTCAGAGTTAAAATTGACCAATATAGAAGATAATATAAGGTAATAGGGGTGTCAAAATGGAGACCCAACAATGACGCTGTACTCATAAACATTATTGGTTGCTTCACCTAGAAAAATACCTCCAAAATACATCAACTGACCAAAGGGCGTGAAGATCACCCAAGTTGCGGAAGAAATCCTCTGAGTGTGTGAGCTAGCACTGTATACGAACCCAACATAGACCTCAGATTCAATTGACATCTTCCATAGTGAAAAAGAAACACAATAAACTACACGCTCATAGAAAAAAAATACAAAAATGTATAAATAAAGATATACATTATATACAAGATTTCATGCCTAGGTGATCAATCTAAGCGTAATATTTCTTAAGGTAGAGCCCATTTCTAGGCTTCGATAAAGCGTTACCCTCGAAATCAACCAGTTGATAGGCACCCTTTTTTAAAAATTTCTTAATAATCAACGGTTCAAACCACATGGGTTTGATTTTCTTTCCCCCAAGGGATATTTATCTTGGTCATAGACGAGGACAAGATCACCTTCAAAGAAAATTCAAGGGAAGATGGACCAATCATATTGACACTTGACATGTTGTTTGTGAGCCTCATTGGCCAAGGATGCATCTTGACACTTCTCATCGAGCTCCTTGAGATATAAAAGATTCTGTTCAAGTGGAGTAGTGTCGGGCAGTAGTTCCATTGCCAAATTAAGTGAGGGGATTTAGAAATCTATGGGAAAGACTGCCTCCATCCCATAAATGAGTTGGAAGGGAGAAAAACTGGTAGCATAGTTGACTGAGGTTTGATAAGCCCAAAGTTCCAAGTACAAAATCAAATGACAATTTGACTTGGTTGAATTGTTCATCCATTGAAGAATAGTCTTGAGAGACTTATTAACAGCCTCCACTTGATCATTTGATTGTGGGTAGTAAGGTGACAAATGTTCTTTCTTAAAGCCCAGTTTTGATATTAACTCAGACATTATCTTATTCTGGAAGTGAATTCCATGGTCTGTGACTATCTCCTTCAGAATACCGAACGTGGCTACAATCTACTTAAAAATGAAAAGTGCGGTCTTTTCTCCGTCATTGTTGAATTTTGACATATCCTCAACCCATTTAGTGAAGTAGTCTACCACCACGATGATATCATGATGCCCCCTAGCTAAAGCCAGGTGGCATGTAGTAAAATCAACCCCCGACTTGGTGAAGGGACCAACAACAATAACTAGAAACATGGGAGCAGGGTGTGCTTGCATCTTCCGGGAGAAGATCTATCATGGGTGACACTTCTTGACCACCTCGACCTAATATTTGATCAACAAGGGCCAAAATTATTAGGCGCGAAGATTTTTTTGGGTTGTTTGCAACCTAGACATGGGACCACAACATACTCTAGTGTGACAATCATTCAACACAATTTCTTCCTCTTCGTGAGTGAGACAAGGATGAAGAATGAAATATACTCCTCGATGATATAAAGTATCATCAATGATAATATAGTTTCATGCTTGATGGCATATTCATCGACGCTCATCGCGAGAAGAAGAAGAAGAAGGGAACTTCAAATTTAGAATATACACAAGTATATATCCATACCAAGGGTTGGAAGATGCAATAAGAAAAAAATCCTCATTGATCAGTGACTCTTCGGGAAAATCATTACCACTCTCGACCAAAAGTTCCAAAATTAGTTCAACAAAGACCAAGGACTTTTTAGATTTTGTCGAAACAAAATCCAAGTCAAATTCTTGTAGGATGACTATCCATTGACTTATTTTCCCGCTGATGAACCGTAATGTTAAGACATATTGAAAAGGTTCATGATAGCTACAATGATGGTATTTCCAAGTAAGATGTAATGATCGAACCGTTGGACAACATGAATAGATGCCAAAACAATTTTCTCAACATGAGTGTAGTTAATTTCCGGTCCTATCAAGCATCAACTAAGATATTATATAACATTCTCTTCAAGTGCGTCATCCTCTTAGACCAAGACCATGCCAATAGTAGACTCTGTGGTAGAAAACTACAACAAGAAATCCTTTCAATAATCCAGAGGATTGAGCAGAGGGGAAGGTGTCAGAGAATGTTTCAATGCTTCGAAAGAGCGTTGAGTCGCTTCATCCCAACATAATTAGACCCCTTTATTCAAGAGATGCATAAACCCTTTAGTAATCTCGACAAAGTTGCCAAAAAAACACCGAAAAAAATTGGATTTCCCCTGTAGACTTTGAATATGGGGAATTGTGCACGAGGGAGGAAATTGAACTATTTCCTCAACCTTGAGAGGATCAACCATGATCCCTCTATTTAACATGATAAAACCTAACAAGCGACCCGATGTTATGCAAAAACTACACTTATTCAGATTAAGGCGAATTTGATAGTAGCGACACCTCTCAAATATAATTCGTAAGTGGGTGGGATGATCGGATCTCTTACGAGAACGTGATTCTAGATCATCAATATATGCCTAGACTATGTGTTTTAGGTCATGGAAGGAAAAAGACATGGTCCACTGAAAAGTGGCTCCAACATTCTGAAGGCCAAAAGGAATTTTCTTGTATGTGAATGTACCCCAAGAACATAAAAATGTTGGTTTATGTTGGTACTTGATCTTGATCTGAATTTGGTTGTACCCAAAAAAAATTCCATAAAAGAAAATACCTCACAACCTGCACATTCATCGACAATCTGGTCAATGAATGGAGTTAGAAAATCATCTTTCAGGCAAGCTTTGTTCAGATCACAAAAGTGCATACACACAGATCATACCTTTCTTTTTGTTGACAAGAACAAGGTTCGACACCCATTCCATCAATTTCACTGGATAGATGAAACCAACCTTGATGAGTTTCTCTACCTCAACCATGATCATCGCTGCCTTGCGAGGATTGAATGGGTGAAGCTTCTATCATAAAAGATTAACGTCGGGGTAAGTTTTGATTTTGTGTTCAACTATACATGGGTCAATGCCTAGAATATCCTCATAAGACCAGGAAAAGATGTCGCGAAACTCTTTAAATAATTTAGTATAGATTTTAATCTCTTCGAGGGAACAATCTGCTTTGATGAAAACGTTTTCCATGGTGCTAGGGGTTCTAGAGATTTTGATAGGAATTGTTTCAACTATGCTTTCCATATTACCCTCGACATAGATTCCATGCGTGGCTAGAGTGTTAATAGGACAAGGGGCATCTCCATTCACAGTCGTAGTGAACTCTCCTATCTCTACTCTCCTCATCTCGGGTAAGAAATTAGATATGCGATGAAGATCGTCCCAAGGTCTATCTGGCCCAACCATTTCCTCCAAAATCACCTCGTCACAGGAAAATACTAAGTCTAAAGGATCATGAGTGGAAAGAGATTCTTGAGCCCAAATAGGCTTGAGAACGAGATCTAGCTCTTGTGGGGGAGCTGGATCAAGGTTGGCTTAGGCTTGCTGGACAATACTGTACGTAACCTTAGCAATGGATAAGGGAATATACATTCCAGGGTTTGGTACCCATTCCATCAAAGCCGATGAGGAAGGTAAAATCCATGGGTCGTTAAAGTAAATCGTTCTAAAAGAATCGACTTGAAATATCATAGCCTTCGACTAGTCAAGGACAATCGAAATAAAATTAACATCATTGGCAAGCGATAG
>JASDQU010012797.1:123552-147115 GCA_032191745.1 Picea mariana
AAATAGGGGTATATGTGTGTGTGTGAGAGAGAGAGAGAGAGAAGGGGGGGGGGGAATGCTACGGGGAAATTCCCCCTAAACTGGGTCTAAGGAATAGGAAAAGAGATAACTCCCTTAAAAGACTGATATACCTTTAATATACCCGAAAACCATCTAGACTAAGTGATAAGTGAAATAGGGAAGAGATGGTTAATGAATGAACCTTCAATCCTTGCGGTTGGTGTAGACTTCTTCTTCTTCTTCGTGCTTCCTAGATCACATATCTCCTCCCAAATCTTACCTCCAAGGGGTTAAGAATACAATGAAACAACATATACAATCTCTAATGATCACTTTAAAATCCTAAATATAGATATAAATGCTCAAATTAACAAGAACATGTAAACATAGGGTTTTGGGACAAAGATTACATCTTTTATTCAAATTCAAGATAAAAAAGGTTGTAACCTTTGTTGGAGATCTCTCTATGAACCTAGTTCAGGCTCCTCTGTCATGGCTCCAAGTGCATCAATCCCACATTATATTCTCACAACCAACATACCATCAAGGGAAGGAGGAAGGGTTGCATAGGGAGAATGGCTAGAGGGAAAAGATGAGGCTAAAACTCAGAGCAATATGCAAATCTTGAGCAATAAAAGGGAAGGTATTTTGGCAGAGTTTTCTTATTCTCTTATTCATGTGTCTAAATGACTCCCCAAGACCTATTTTTATATGATAAAAATATGGTTATTCATTTTGGGGACAAAATACAAGGGTTAGAATGGTTAGGAAACCTTCCACAGCCCATAAATTTCGCTGAATTCCACACAATTATATATTTTTTGCAACTTTTGGAGGTAAACACAGGATAACTAGCATGCATCAAGTATATGTACATGGGATAACTAGCATGCAGATCGCGTGTGTATGCAGACTATTAATGCATCAGGGCACATACACTATCCAAAAAATGGTGTTTTAGAAGGAAGCCTCAACAATATTTTTGGAAAAGTATGCAGATGGATGGGCCAAAGTCTTGGATACATAGATGTGGAATTTTTGGACTATAATAGATGCCCCCTAATTGGTGAGGTCAAAAGAGAAATTGATGGCCAAAATACATTACAATATCTTTACACAGTGGGAAGGAACAAAGTTGAGTGATCCCAAGATGAGTGTTCATGAGCGTGTCATCTGCAAAATAATGATAATCTCTCTGAGGTAGGCATACCCATGCTCGAGATAAACTTAGCATGGTTGAAAATCAAGTACACTGCAGATCCATGTCATATATATAGTAATAATGACTACAAGATGTTGGTTCTTCTTCGATTGTTTTACTTCTTCTTGGGCTGACCCAGTTTCGGATCTCAACAAGTTTCCAACAAAGCCCTTAAAAACTATCATCCCTCCTAGTAAACTAGAAGGAAATGCTACACATAGGATGCATAACGCAGTCTCAACCGAGATAGATTTTATGGGTGACTACAATAATTAGGTGTTTGGAGTCTAGGAATGAGTGGGGATCTGTGGTTGTATTGTTTCTTCTTTATGCATTATCCTTGTTAACCATTCAATTACTTCTATGATTTATTCATCTTCAAACCTATGCATGCATGTTGATAAATCGATTCTAACAATTCATTCTTAAGATAAAGATCAACATAAAGTAAATCATTCATTAACAATCACACATAAAACAAGGTTTACTGTGGTTCACCCCGTCCTAGGGCTAATCCCACAAATATCTAGCTTCTATGCTCTTTTGTTTATTCTGCTGCAAAATCTTGTGTTGCGCGCATTACATATTCAGTAATACAATCAAGATTGAGGGTAAGAACCCTCTGTGAGGTAGACTAGATCACATCAAGCTCCCCATATTGTGACCTTATCCTCAAATACTACCATACTTGACTCTTCTACAAGACTTATTACAATGAACAAACCACAAAATAATAATAATCAAATCTCTTTGTTATGATATATTCTCACTTATCCCCTTCTTCCTAGACCTCCTAGGTCCTTATTTATACTATTTTATCGGCTTATAGCCGTTACAATATTGTCAAAAACCCTAACCATATCATGGTTAGGCTTGTCTGCCCGCGTGCCATGTTTGTTTTCCTCTTGCATGCTGTTTTTCCTTCTTTTTCTTCATGCTACTTTCTTGCCACTTGTTGCACACACTCCAAAATTAGGTCTTCCTTTCCAAAAATAGGTCTTTCCCATAAAATATATTTTCTCCAAAAATAGGTCTACACCCAAAATAGACTTCCTTCTCAAAATAGGCATGTGCCCAACAAGCCCCCAACAATCACATGTGGCTCATCCCGAGCCACTTAGGTAGTGCGCGCTTCCTGTACAACCTTCTCTAAACTGTGGAACTTCTCTGCGAGTTCCTTTCCTTTTTACCTCATGTACGAAGCTTTGTCTGTTAGCACCTCGAATTTCTATGGTGTTATATACTCCTGTAGTAATGTTGTGCCTTCTAAATGTTCCTGTGCCATGCTCATCTTTGCTACCTCTAGATGCACAATCATATGTGCTTCTTGTTCCTGGAGAGGTTCCAGTTGGGATTTCTTTTCTTTCTTATGTGTCTACACTCTCTTTAACTCTATATGCAAAGTCTTCATTTCTTGGGTGCCCTTCAAGCGCTCCGTAATACTCATTTTTTTCTGCCGTTTCGTTAATTCCTGTATGGAAATGCTAATTTTCTCCTCTTCTTGGTCCAACTGATGGACCTTTTCATTCTCTTATAAAATGGTCCAAATCTGTGTAGTTTTGTCGAACAACTCTGCGAATTCCCTCACTTATTTTACCATATCTGCTATATGGAGTGTGGATTGTTGTTCTCTTTTTTCTTTAACCTTAGGAGGAGTCGTGGGGTTGAGATTTTATTTTATCTCCTCAATTTTCTGCCTATATCCCTGAATCGTTTGTGAAATAATTTTTATCTTTTCTTCTACACTCCTCTCTGGTGCTTGCACGCTGTCTTAGATGCAGTCGTATACCATTGTTAGCCCATGCTCTAGCTTATCAGTGCATTCTTTCTCCTCCTCTTTCTATGATATCAGTTGGTTGCATGTGATTTGTAACATTTCAATGACTCCCCTACCCACCTCCAAGTTCTTCGTATCTGCATGGGCTCTGGATTTCACTTCTTGCATTATACTGGCTTGGAGTATGTGTAATGCCTTGGTGGGTATCTATGCCATAACTACTTCAAATTTCTCAATTTCCCCCATGGGTTTCTGTACAGTCTCTTGATCCATTATGATAATTTGACGATTGACTGTGAATGTGTCCCTGCCTTATACTACCAACTGAACTGTCTCCTCTCCTTCTTTCTGCGCAAAGGGTCATTGTGTCTTTTCATATCGTTGCACTGTGGCCAATGGTACTACTTGAATTCATAATTGTTGTAGAGTTTCATGGAATTATATGAGCTTGGCCATGATCTCTTCTCTTTGTTCCTCTGCAATACGGACCACCTCTTCCCCCTATCTTGGACCTTGTCCTCGACTAACTCAACATCATCCTTTGTTAGGGTGATGACTGGGTCTTCCATGATATACTTCCTCTTTTTGGACGCCTCTTCTACCTACACTGAATTCCTTTTTTTTTGTGAGGGTTGCACCCCACTTCTTGTAACATGTATCCTTTCTTCACTAGCTTGTGATGTATCCCCCTTTCTGGCATCCTACTAGCTGTATGTCCTTGTCATTGTTGTTTTACTGCTTAGTATTTTAGGCACTGCGCTTCTTCTTGACGGCTAATTCCATGTTGCATCCTTTCTAGTGTTATGAACTGGGATGTTTTTTTTTTGCTGAGGATCCAACTTCAACCTTTTCCTTGGGCTTGGTGGATTATGTCATGGATGGATTTGTTTCTAGTTTTTCTACTGGCATCTTCCACTGCGTTGGCCAGTCTCTAATAACCTAGTCAATTTATTCCTTTTTGATGCAATATTTCATCTCTAGCCATGCCTTCTTTGGATCCATTACAACCTGGATCCACATGTGATGCTTGGATGCCTTGAACCTGCCTATCCCTTCAGTCTCCTAGACTACCTCCACAAGAATGTAGCACACATTAGCTGTGTGTTGTTGTGTTTCTTTAAGCAACATTACAAATACAATATTATTTTCCTGCTGATTTTTATTGTCCTTGGACTGCCAGAGGGACTCATATCTAGCCACATAACACATTCCTTTCCTATTCAGGAAGGCTGCAAATTTTGGCTCCTGCCACCCTGCCAAGGCTATAAGAATGATGAGCCAAGAGTAATGGAACTCGGTTCCATTATCCTACACATCTCTGCAATCCACCATAAACTGGTTCAGGAGGTATGGTGCCCAACTAAACATCACTTCTTTTGTACACTACATGGCTACTAGAATGAATCTTGGTAAAGCTTCTTCTATATTTCATTTCCTCAGTAGCTTGCAAGCCATAAGCTTGCTGGCGAACCTTGTCACATTGTCATTAATGTCTTTGAGAACAATTCCTCTGTTTCCCCTGCTCGTGCCGAATTTCACTTTTACTAGGTCGACAATTTCCTTCTTTCACACCTTGTTATCCAAGTACTCCTCTGGTTGCGCGTCGATTGTTATTAATCCTGTAATCTTGGTGATCAATGCCACATCTAGTTGTATCGACCTATCCATGCAAAGGATGTTGTTATGTTTCTTGGATAATATCTATTTGATGCATAGCCTGACATTTTTAAGTGCGGTATATCTAAGAGGTTCATTATTCTTGAGTTGTACAACCCTATTATCCACTATACGGGCTCCATTATAGGTTTTCCTAGGGGTCCAATTTCCCCTGTTTTTTCCAAATAGGATTCTTCGGCCAAATATGGGATTTTGGTCGCATTGTGCACATCGTGTTCTGAGTACCTCAGTTTAGGTACTTTTCCTAGCATGTCATCCATAGTGACCACTATGTCTAGGAGGTATGTACGTGTGATGTATGTGTCATCTCATGCCTTTCTTTTCTTCCTGACAATAGATGGATTTGCATCTTCTAGTTTTGCATCCTCTTCTTCCCTCTTAGAGTCCAACCAGTTGGTGATTCCTTGACCAACACCTCTTCTTCATCGCGAACCTATTGCTTACTTGTCATTTCATCAAGTTTAGTGGGTTTTTTAGGATTAGGGTTCAAAATCCCATTTCGAGTCCCAAAACTCTTCCCTACTTCCCCTTGTCACCTTGTCGATGTTTCCTCCTCAACCCATGTCGCTTTGATTGAATCTTTGTTCGATGTAGTGAAATCCTCAAGCTTGACCACGTTCTCAGGCTCTCTCATCCTTTCCTTGTTCCTTTGGCCTTGTCGAGTAACCCGTACATACTGGCCTAGAGCGCCAAACTTTGGTGGTGTCATATTTTATCCAATTCACACACTCTCTTGCTTATTTGCACAATTCTAGCTAGGGAATGCACCTGTATCTTTCTCTGTGCTAAAAAATCACTAAGTGTTGAAATAGCATGTGCTTTCCACACTTTATATACCCGGTAATAATTATTTTCACTTGTTCCATGCATTTGCATTGAGTGAAATTTTTCTTGTGCATTGTCTTTCGATGTTGTCACAGTAATTGTTGTGCACAAAATTTTTCTTAGTTTCCTGTTGTTCAGTCAAATTCTGCCTCTTTTTTTGTTTTTTTGTTCCTTTTTCTTCTTCTTCCACTTTTTGTTTCTTTTTATCATTTTTCTTTCCTAATATCTACTATAGTACACTGTATACATGACTTTCTTTCAGCACTATAATTTTTAAGAGTTAGTAGGTTGACTATTCCTGTACAGTTTCAGTTGACTACAATTGACCATGCCTTTTAGTTTTGTTCCTCCCAAGTCCTTAGCTACATAGATCCCCCATATGTGACAATATTTACTTCATATGGCCCTAAGAAATGCATTCTAAACTTACCAGGGTGCTGCAAAAATTTGTTGTCGTAGAGAAGAACTAGGTCTCCCTCCTTAAAGCTTTTGTTTTTAATATGTCTGTCATGCTAGAATTTGTCCCTTGCTTTCTGTAATTCCTCGTGAAATCATACTTGAATCATGTCCTCTTCCATTTCCATTATTTGTCTTAGCCTCTCTTGTACTATGCCTCTTTCTGTCATGTTGGTAATTGATGCTATGCACAGACTGGGTACGATAAATTTTGTGGGCACCACTACTTCCTATCCATACAATAGTCTAAATGGTGTCTGTCTGGTCAAATTATTGGATGTGGTCCTATATGCCCATAATACTATTGGTATTTTCAAGTCCCAATCATCCCTGTTCACATTGCAGATCTTAGTAAATGCATTTTCCAAAATCTTACTAAAAGCTTATGCTGTTCCATTTTCCTGAGGATGATATGGTTTACTCTTCTGGTGATAGACTTCAAACTCCTTATTCATAGCCTTGATGGTATTATTATTAAAATGAGTTCCTTTGTCACTCATCAGAATCCTAGGACATCCAAATCTAGTGATCACTTGCTCAAATAAGAAGTGTATTTCTATCTTTGCGCTACAGTATTTGATTGGTGTTGCTTCTGCCCATATTGTTAAGTATTCAGTCGCAGTAATGATATGCCTAGATCTTGATGTTTTAGATGGTGGATTAATAGGTCCAACAAAGTCTATTTCCCATTTGTAAAATACCTGTAGAGTCACTTGTGGTCTTAGGGGCATCTCATCCCTTCTTTTGGGTTTTCCAACCCTCTGACAAACATCACAGTTTTGGAAATATTCCTTGGCATCCTTATGGACTGTTGGCCACCATAATCCTGCATGTAATACCTTCTTCACAGTAGATTTTCCTGGATAGTGTCCTCCAACTATACTTTCATGAGCTTCTGCCAAATTTTGGGTTGTTCATGTTCCAATACACACCTTCTCAAAATTTTATCTATGCCCATCTTGTATAAATGACCTACAATTAGTTGATATTCTGTAGATCTAACTACCATATTTTTCTTCTGCGCAGTTCTAAATTATTTTGGCACAACCCCTATACTTAAGTATTCAAGAATATTAGTGAAGCATTCATCAAATACCTGTACTGAAAATAACTGTGCATCAGGGAAGTTGTCTTCCAAGTTAGTAGGTTCTTGTCCATTGGTTACCCTTGACAGGTGATCAGGTCCCACATTTAGCTTGCCTAGTTTGAATATCACTTCAAAATCAAATTCTTGGAATAATAATAGCCATCTACAGATCCTCCTCCCCAACACTGGCTTGTTGAGTATGTTACACATCAAAATTACTCACTTTGATAGTGTCGCAAGTGTCTTCATTACAAAGGTTGCAAGTGTCGCATTTTTCTCACAAGGTCGCAAGTGTCGCATGTTGCTCACAAGTGTTGCAAGTGTCATGCTACCATGATGCCTATGTCGTGCCTATAACGACATGAGAAGGACACTTGAAACACCTCAAACATCTGATTTAGAAGAGGAGAAATGAGTCAACAGGCTTGCAAACCTTTTGCCACCTGAAAGCACCTCAAAAACTGAGTTTCGGAGAGGAGCGCTCCCTCTTACACCATCTCGGAGCACCGGTGCTACCTCTTACACTGTCAAGGAGCGTTATAATTCTCCCCTGGCCCTTTTGAGGGAGCGCTATAGATTTTGAGGGCGCTGGCGCCCCCTAAAGCTTACTAGGGAGTGCTACAATGCTCTGATGGCCCTTTTGAGGGAGCGCTACCTATTCTGGGTGGTTGTTAAGCTGTTGAGATGAATGGGGGAAGCATCTTTTCATTCTTGGAAGGCAGTTGGATTCGAATCCCTAGTCCAACCATGATCCTTGGGTAGATCCCCAACTGAAGGAGTAAAATCCTCAACTTCCCCAAGGATATCTCAAGATTGTTGAGCCTCTCCAAGGCTATATAAGCAAGCTTTCTAATGGTGAAAGGAGATGGAAAATGCAGAATTACACCAAACTTATGATCTCATAAGTGGTGGGGAAGAATTGGATATGTGAAACTTATGATCTTGGAGGAAAATTACAGTCAGCCAAAGGAGATTGATCAGTGAAGCTGCTGTTATCCAGGTCGTGGATCTTTCAGGAAAGGGTTAGACGAAGAGGACTTGACGAAGCTGTCACATTCGCATCTACGATTGTAAGTACTGCTGTCGTTATTCTCATTAATATGACACACTTGGCCCGTTTCTTTCTAGTTTGTGTCTGATGTTACATGAACTTATCATTTAATGGTAGATCTGTTTTCAAGCTAATATCAATAGAGTAGGAAGTAGTCGTATCTTGTTTTGCCCGCAGAACTCAGTGAGGAGCAAAGGATTGGAGCGCAACTCGGAGCGTGCAGGGAAAAACGTCGATAAAAAGGTACTTCTATCATCCTTCCTTCTCATGTGTTAGTTTAGATAGATTTGAAAGGAATTCAGTGTCCACGTTAAGCATTTTTCTGTCTAGGGTTAAGGTCAAGCCTTAGAGGTCGATCTACTTGTCCGCAGGCAGATTTTCCTACAACAGAGTATATATTTGAGGGAAGAATGGTCTATGAACATTTTAAAGTGTTTACCCAGTAAAACATGCCTAAATTTATGAAGTGAATATACCATGGCTAGGCAGTCTCTTTATGTGGTGTTGTAATTCTGCTCAGATTCTGACAACTTTCTTCTTGCAAAGGCTATAGAATGGTCTAAGTCCCCTACTCCTGGATGCACTAGATTTGCTCCAAGTGTTATTGTTGATGCATCTACGTGCACATGAAATGTATTTTCCCAATATGGAAAGACTAATATAGGTGTTGTCACCATATTTTCATTTAGAGTGTCCAATCCTTGTTGACAGTCCTCATTCCACTGAAATCTGGTGTCCTTCTTTAAATTTTTTGCATTGGTGTAGTAATCTATGCATACCCCTTTATAAGATTCCTATAATAGCATGCATGTCCCAGTGTTTCTCTTAATTGGTGCATTGACTTTGGTGGTGGTAAATTTACAATGAATGCAATCTTAGCAGGGTCAATTAGTAAACCTTGTTTACACACTATATGTCCCAAAAATATCCCAAAAGGTGCACCAAAAATGAATTTATTGATGTTTAATGATATCTGACATTGCCTTCATCTTTCCAAAATTAATCTTAACACTTCTACATGGTCCTTAAAAACACCATATACAGTCCAGTCATCCAAATATACTTTTAGAAACTGATGTATGAATTCCTTAAAAGCAACTATGACTGCTCTTGAAAAGATAGCCAATGCATTCTTTAGTCCAAAGGGCATGAATGTGTATTGGTAGGACTATTCTGTAGAAAAATTATTCTTATACCTATACTCTGGAGCTATTTTTATCTGATGCTAACCCGAGAATCCATCTATGAATGAGTATGCTTCCTGACCTCCCACATTTTCTAAGACTTCATATGTAAAAGGAGTAGGGAAAGGGTCATGTAAGAAAACATCATCGAGTTTCCTCAGATCTACACAAATCCTTATCCCCCTTTCTTCTTTTCTTGGAGTACCATGGGACTGATCCATTCAGATTCCTCTATTGGTTTTATAATGCCAACTTACAACATTCGGTCAATTTCTTCTTTCACTTTATACTTATACACTTGATTCAATCTATAAGGTCTCTGTCTGACAGGTCGAGCCTCAAGTTTGAGGGGTATCTTCAGTTCACCTATCTCTCCTGCTATGCCTTTCATCTCTATAAATTTTGTTAGAAACAAGTCATTGTATTCACACAGAAACTATGTTATTCTTTCTAATGTTTTCTCATCCCAATAATCTCCAATACTTTCCATTTTAGGATTGTCATTCATCCCAATGTTGAGTTTCTTAACTTTGATTGGTGCATCAAATACTTATGACTCCATATATGGACCTTCCACCTCTCTCTCTCCCTCAATCTATTTAATTTGAATGTTGCGTGGGTCATGATCAGCTAGTGTTTCCTCTTCAACATGATATCATGAGAGTGAATCTTTAATTGTCTATATGTTCTGTTGTTGATATTTTGTCATGATTTCAACCTCTGGTTTATCAAAAAATATCACTCCCCGTATCAGCTTCAACGTTGAATCAATGTTGGGGTTCTCATGTTCAAATGAGAAGGTTACTACAAAATTCTTCGGTAATCCTGTCCATTTCATAGTGCCTTTGTGCATCTCCTGGTCTATGTACCAATTCTCTGGGATCCCTTCCAATGTATGGATAAAGTGATGAGGCCATTCCTTTGGTGGTTTCATCCTCTATTGTGTCCTACACTTCTCCAAGTGTTCCACGGGCATTCCTTTCCCATCATACCTCTGCATTTTATTTCTCCCTTGATCTGTGCCAAATCTAATGCACACTAGTCATTTACATTGATACCAATCCTGAGTTTTTTCTTTGTGTGCACCCCACCATCTTTCAGGTGTTGACTTGAGTGAAATATCTAAGGCTAAAAGCCTATTATTTTCTAACACTTCCTATTCATATATTGTCAATAATTCCTCTAAGTCATTTAGCCCATGAAAATCGGGAGGTTCTCTAATCTCTGTACCAACCCATCTTAGTGTGCGGTCTATTCTCATGCACCTCCTTGTGGAAACTTCATGTAATCACTATTGCCAATTCTCCAAACCAGTGTCTGAGTCGGAAGCACATGATGTAATGATTTTCTAGCTGCGCACCCCTTCTACGTTTGGGTTAACATAATTCTCTTCTTGCAAGGTGGTTCTGTACAATTGGTTTATTTCTTCTAGATCGAAACAAGTGGCCTCTACAAACCTTTCTCCTTCTGAAGGATCCAATGGTACAAATGACTCTATATTCACTTGATTCAAAATTCATTTTTCTTGTCTTCAGGTTGATTATATCTTGGCTATCTAATTCCCAATCCAATCCAAGCAATGGTAGGTAAGGTGTTGTGCCATATACTATCTCTATCACTTCAAAATCTACCATAGTGCACACTCCATCCAAATCTACTGGCATAGCTTTAAGCCTTCCAATTGGTAAAACTCTTTGTTGATTTTCTAGTTTCAACTGGATAGGTGAATAGCCTAATGTGGGTTCTCCCAAACATTGCCATGTATTCTTAGGTAAGAAATTTACTTCCGAGCCAAAGTTCACTATAATATATCCCATGTTGAAATCCCCAATATTAGCATTTATTGTGAATTATCTGCTTTTCCTTCTTCTTGTATGAAGATGAATGACTGTTTTCTATTCTAACTTCCCTTCTAGCTCTGCATTTCATATTTCTAGCAGATTTTGTAATATTTTAATAGATGATGGATCATTCAATAACTTAAAATAGGATTGAAGAAAATTATTTATGGAACTTACTTGCTTTGAAGGTTGTCCTTCACTGGTATAGTCCATTGAGGATGGAATCTCGTACATTGGTGGGTTATGAGTTTGTTGCACGACTGATGTAGACACGAAATTATGTTTGAGAAAATCATGTCTGGACTAATTAAATGTTTCCTTTTCTTTCCATGCGTCAAACTGCTTATGTGGCTCAATATTCTTATGAACCCATTGGTGTTGCGTTGGATCTTGTTTTGTTGCATCAATTCCTATCTTGGATCCTCCTCAAGTGACTATATTGATGTTTCTCCCCTCATCCTTGGATTTTGCATAAATCGATTGGATGTTTTGGTTGTTATGGTTCCTTTTTTCCTGGATCTTTCCCAAGAGTCTTGGGTAGTCTTCTGTGTCATTGTCTGTTGTGTGACAATACATACATGTCGTTGGTGGAAGTGGACAATCCCTTTCATAATGTCTTGATTTTTGGAAGTTGTGGCACACTACTAGTCCTCTTCCTCGTCTAAATACTCCTCTGCCTCGTACTCCACCTCTGTATCCTTCTCTATCTCCTCATGGTGTGTTGTACTGGGAAACTTGGTTATATTTAGAAGGGTTATACTCTGGATGCACATTATTATACTGTGGTTGTGCATTGTTGTATTGCTTCTATGCATTATTGTATGGTGGTGGTAGTTGGCTGAAGTGAGGATTAGCTTGTCCTGTCATCATTTCTTCTTACACTCTATAAGTATTTGCATTTTTTTCTCTCATCAGCTCCATCGTTATACAATCCTTATCATCATGACCCACTGATTTGCAAAAAATGCAATATGAAATTTTGGGTACTGTCTTGTATTTTTGCATCATTGGATAATCATATGGATCATGCCCATGAGTTTTAAAAATATTGCACCATGGTCAAATATTGCACCATGGTCTTCCTGTTTTCAAATTGTTTGGTACTCCTATTTCCATATACTACGTAAAAGTTGGACATTCGTTCTTATGGTGTACTTCTGTCTTGCATAGCGTACAACAAACAACTTCTCTTTTCTCTTTACCCTTATTCCAATTAAGTTGAAATGTTAGATTCTTCAGATCCTCCTTCAACACCTCTATTGTTGGATATGTCTGTTGATACTGGTTCTATTCTAGTTGTAAGGCTTCCTACAAAGCCTCTGCATGAATTTGGAACAACGAGTTCACAAATAAGTGCCTATGTTGCATGTCAATAATTGCATATTTCAACTTACCTTTCAGACATTTGAACCTATGATCAATATCCCAAATAGAATCACCTGGTTTCTTCCTGATTTCAATCATTTCATTCATGTACCAGTATTCTAATTCGAGCTTCTGAAATTCGTTTACCCATATTTTTTTCACGTCTGTAGTAGTCTTTGATAACAATGAGTATTTCAAGTGTGGTAACAATGAGTTCACAAATAAGTGCCTATGTTGCATGTCAGTAATTTCATATTTCAACTTACCTTTCAGACGTTTGAACCTATGATCAGTATCCCAAATAGACTCACCTGGTTTCTTCCTGATTTCAATCATTTCATTCATGTACCAATATTCTGATTCAGGCTTCTGAAATTCGTTTACCCATAGTTTTTTGACATCTGCAATAGTCTTTGGTACTCCCTATGGAATGTTTACATATAGACTCATGTACTAGTCCAATGCACGGTCTCTTAGCATGATAGATAACTTCACGAGCTTTGTATCCTCATCTGTGATATTCTTTGCTTCCTAGATCTTCTCAAATATGAATAAGTTCTTTTTAGGGTCCTCTGATGCCTCCCCCGAAATTTTGGTAATTTGATCATGGGATCATGTCCTACCATTTTGAATTGTGTTGAACTACTGCCTCAACGCCAAGGATGATTTTAGGGGCTAAATTTCGCTCATGGGCTAATTTTCCATGGTTTTTCCAAAAAAGAGATTCGTTATTTTAAAAATGGTTCGCCCAAATTCTACAAGATAAAATTATTTTACCTTCAAAATCGCCAAAATTTTATAAAAGCTATATAAAATACTTATAAATTTGAATTTTTTTACAAAAATATCGCCAAACATTTAGAGTTGGCATATGAAGGATTAGTAATATTCGCCAAGGTTTCTATATTTTAAAATAAATTTCCATCCTTAAAATCATCCTTGCTCAACACCGTTTAGATAATTGATTGTTACTTCCTAAAATTGCTCCCCCGATTGATTTTCCTTGATTGGATCCCTATCCTGTTGCTTTTCTTCCACTAAAATTTGGTTGTCTAAACATTGGTGTATTAGACGCACATGGGGTTGTAGCTTCCACACTGACGGTGATTTGGATTGGAGTTTTGCCTTCTGTTCCTGACCTTGGAACTCCTATTTTTCTTTCATATGTTGCACATAGGATTTCCTCAATATGATCCACATCCTGAAGATCCTCTACCTCTTCTTCATTGCTTTCCAATCCCTCTCTACTGGCTAAGGATCTCTTCTTGTTATTCATTTTATATTGGTAGGGTATTCCACTGTGCATCTTTCCAAGTTTTTCCATTATCTTCTTTATTTGGTCTTATTCCATCATGATTGGGTCCATGGCCTCCTTCTTCTTTCCCTTATCCATATCCTCTTCCATATCTCAACCTCCTATCAGTGATTCACCCCTTCCCCCATGCATGCCGAGAAGTTTAGCTATCGGATTCCATGGTGATCACACCGTTGTCATACAACAAAATCTTGATTGAAGTATACAATGATCTGATGTACCTACCTCTAGGTCCCTTTATAAAGTCCTTCTCTACTATGGTGTAGTACTTCGCGGTATCTACTGCAAATTTGGTGATAAACCCTGCAACAATACTGTCTAACTAGAAATCTGTTGCGAACGTAAATTTGTTATTAACTTGTTGTAGTTGCACGATATCCACAGGATTCCACTCCAACTGTTTGATTCAATTTGTAGGGTGGTTTTCCTTTAACCTCAATAACCACTCCTACAACAAATGCTAGAAATCACAGAAAAATACTTCATGCAAGTCGCTAAACACGTATTTGTCGAGATATTTGTGTGGTGTTAACTTAGGATTTATGTTTTCCTTTTGTGCAAACTCAAGTTCCTTTTTTTCAACCATCTTTCAATCCCCACCTTTGTTGGATTCCATGGCCTAAAAATTCTCTTCTATACATTCATCCTCCACACATTTCTTTCACGGATATCGTCCACTCAATCTCATGCAGTTCTTGCCGGAAACAAAACCATTTTTTGGTTCTTATTCCCTTATTTTACTTCTTGGGATGACGTAGGCTCAGATCTCAACACATTTCCAACAAATCCATTAAAAATTATCGGCCTTCCTGGTAAACCAGAAGGAAATATGGCGCATAGGACGCACAATTCAGTCTCACCCGAGATAGATTTCATGGGTGACTGAAATAATAAGGTGTTTTCAGTCTAGGAATGAGTGGTGATCTGTGGTTGCGTTATTTCTTCTTTATGCATTATCCTCGTTAACCATTCAATTACTTCCATGATTTATTCATCTTCAAACCTATGCATGCATGTTGATAAAGCTATTCTAACCATTCATTCTTAATCTAAAGATAAAAAAAAAGTAAATCATTCATTAAAAATCACACATAACAAAAGGTTTACCGTGGATCACCCCCTCCTAGGGCTATGTCCACAAAGATATGAATTCTTTTCTCTTTTATTTATTTCTCTACAAAATCTTGCACTGCGCGCATTACATATTTAGTAATACAATCAAGATTGAAGGTAAGAACCCTCTTTGAGGAAGACTAGATCACACCAGGCTCCCCATCCCATGACCTAACCCTCAAAGAATACCTTACTCGAATATTACAAGACTTATTATAATCAACAACCCACAAAATCATAATAATCAACTCTCTCTGTTATGATATATTCTCACTTATTCCCTTCTTCCTAGAGCTCCTAGGTCCTTATTTATATTTTTTTATCAACTTATAGTTGTTACAATCTTGTAAAAAAATGTAACCCTATCATGGTTAGGATTTTATGCCTACGTACCACGTTGCTTTTCCTCTGGCATGCTTCTTTTCCTTATTTTTTCTGCATGCTTCTTTCTTGCCACTTGTTGCGCGTGCTCCATAATTAAATCTTCCTTACCAAAAATAGGTCTTTCCCAAAACATATATTTTCTCCAAAAATAGGCCTGCACCCAAAATAGACTTCCTTCTCAAAATAGGCCTGTGACCAACACAAGGCAAATATGAATGTCTATAAAAAGTGTAGCCGTGGAAAATACATAATGGATGTACATCTAAAAAATCATCTGAAGGCATACAAGTATAATGTTATATGCATCTTCAGAAAGCATCGACGTCTATGGCTAGAGATGAGAACTTCATAGCTCTAGAAACAACTTAAAGATCTTCAAAACTTAGGTAGGAGTACAATAGGAGTGTAAAACTCACTACTCTATGGTCTTCGACATGCCGTCAGGAAAATACTGGAGGATATCGATCATTAGGCACATAACTTCATTGATTCTGAATCTGAACTTGACTAGACTCTCGGGATGGTCGACTAATGAAATTCAAGAGATCAACTGTAGAATGGCCAACTCAGGTTGGATAGAACTTCCCTTGGACAAAATCACGACAAAATGATGAGACTCAAGAAACATATTATTGACATAAGTCTGTGACACAGGAGGCACCACAAAATCTTCATATGTTTCAAAGAGTAACCAAATGGAGGAGGAAACAACTATATGTTACGAGAACAACATCCTAAGGTCATACTAGATCCTAATGCTCGGAGAAAAAAAATATATGTTCTTTGTCCAAGGGAGACTATCTTCCTGCTGATAAAAGAAAATATATGTCCCGCTCTTTTTGGAATATTTGATTTTGTCTTTTTCAAAATTTGAATGATCTTGAAAAAAAATAAAAGAATGCTAGGTTACAAAGGAGGAACGAGTGTCATGGGAAAGTAGACTAGTTTCAAGCGCATGGAACATATTGATGCTCAATGCAAGGAGACATGTGCAGGATATGGACACTCGGGAAAATTCCCCCATGGGTCAAGGTGTCAGATCGCAAGGGAAAATAGTGCTACAAGGCTTGCATTTAAGGAATTATTTGAAGGTTCAATTAATAGCAACATGAATCCAACATTACACCAAAGATGTAAGGATGAGACATGCGATGTGATTAAGGATGACACAACAAGACTCCTTCCATGTCTATTTTTACAAGCCGAGAGAAGGTAAGCTCGATGGTTTTTCACGTTTAGCGAGTTTGAAAAAACACTAAAAGAAGACTCCAGAGTGTTCCTTTTTCGTAATTAGTCCAGTTGGTTCGAAAAAGGTTTAAATTTATATCGAAAGGACGTCTCCTCAAAAACATTTTAACAAGTGTGACCGAGACAAGATCACTCGACTTTCTTTTCAATTTTAAGGAGTCTAAAAAGAGATTAACTGTGGACTCACAACCTTTTTCTAAGTTTATTGTCCTTAGCTCGAAAAAGTATAAAATACAACTTAAGATAAATCTCCCAGTGAGACATGTCTCTTGAGGCATACCTTTTTCCTGGATAATTTATTGGTTGGGAAAAGGGTTAAACTTATGCCAAATAGATATTCCTTCTAGACCAATTAACAAGTGTGAAAGGAACAAGGTCTCTCAGATATATTTTTATATTTCGGGAGTATGAAAAGAGATTAAATATGGAATCTTATGGGTTTCCTTTTTTGTAGATAATCTCCAAGTCCCAAAAAAGAGACAAACCAAAATCAGGGAGAATGGCCCTTTTTTGAAAATTTAGTCCCTCTGGCCCAAAAAAAGGTTAAAATTATGCTTGAGAGTACTATCCTAGAAAACCAAAGCTCCTAGAGAATAAATTTATTCGTAAATTAACCGTCTGGACTGAAAAAGAGGATAAACTAGCTCCAGACAAATGTGCCTTCAAATTTTGGTTTGATGAGTGTGAAGGGAAACAAGATCGCTTGACAATCTTTTCAATTTTAGAGAGTCTGAAAAGGTCTTAAATAAGACTCCAGGGGGGTTTCTTTTCTTAAGTAATCCAAATGATACCGAAACTAATAAATAATATCTCGTTAGATGTTTCTTTCAAAGTTTAAGCGAGCTTGAAAGACAACAAACCATGCTCTTAGGGATTCCCTCGGGTATTAGCTAGAAAACATGAAGAAGAATGGGGCTTCAACATAGAGTCATGGAGGGACTAAAAGGACTCCCAAGCCTATGTAAAAAACTCACATCATGGACCCCAGAATACAACAAAGGATTTAGATAGGGAATCCATGTAGAGAAAGGCTCTGCCACCTAATTACGACACTTTTGAAGCAACATAGAAGATTCTGTGTTTCACTTCGGTGGGATCGATCCTATGGAAAAGAAGAAAAAGTCAACAACGTTCAAGATGCAAGGTGATGAGAACCTAACCTATATGCAAGTGTCGAAAAATAACTTTATCACGGGATGATGTGAGTGTAACCCATCTCATAAAAATACCAAACCAAAAGAAAGAGTTAATAAGAATGACCCAAAGATCTCTCAAAAAGAAACTCAAGTACCCACCAAGAAAAAGAATAGGAAAAGAGAACCAATATGGGGAAAAAAAGAGTCGAAAAAGTATATAAATAGGGGTAGGAAACTCAGTTTAACCATTGCGAATTGGAAAATTACCAAAACGCCAAAAAACCCTTCTTCTTTAAAATTTGATTCAAGGAGCTACGGTGGATGAAAGATCTTCAAACCTGAACTAAGCAAGTACAAATGACCTCTCTCATACTTTCCATTCATCATTTATTATCTATTTAATTGCTTAGAGGGTGCACGCCCTAGTAAAAAGGTCAGGTCTACATGTACATAGGCTATCCTCTCTCAACGCATGTATATAGGTGGGAATAGTAACACTTAGCTCTTGTACATATGTGACTGTCTTAAAGAAAACCCGCATACATCTCTTTAATCTTTCAAAAAAAAAACTGAAACAAGGGACTAACCTCACAAATTTTTATGTAATAGGATATATGTTCACTGGAGAGAGAGAGAACATGGGGAGTTAGATGTCTTGGTAGAGGAGGACCCAGGGGCCATTACCATGCTCAAGCAGTGCGATATGTGGAATTTATTTCAATGTCAATTCATGAGGGCACATCCCAGGTTACTTAACAATTTGATAGAGTATCGGTACCCAGATGTAAAGGCCTTCATGCTAGAGGGCCAATCATTGACTCCAACGACTGAGGATATATACTTTTTGACCCGCCTCTCTAGGAGGGGGGAACCGGTTAACTTGAGGACCTTTCCTCCAGGACCGCACAACATAGTAGACTACATTTTCATGTAGTGTGAAGCTGGCACTGAGAAAGTAGGATCTCAGGTGCTAATTCATAAGATCACAAACCTCAACCTCCAAATAGTGCTTTTCGTGATTGTCATGGGATCCACAACAATTTATTAGGCTTTACATGCACATATGCATTGTGCAACTCAGTGTTTAGAGGCCACCATATTTGACTGGAGCACTACAATGCTCACATATATGAAAAAACAACTGATTGAATTCAAAAGAAGAAAAGAGAAGAACTTCGGGTTCAGGACCATGTTGTGCACATTATTTTTCGAGAGAGTGCCAAGCCTTAGCCCACGAGAGAAAATACATGGCTATATTGCCTCCTTTCCAACATTATGCAGGTGGGCAACTTTGTTTCCTTTACAGGGTGCACAGAGAGTACAAGAGACCTTCGATGAAAAATTATTTAATTGGTGGGCCTGTCAAATTCCCATGATCGAGGACTACCCCTACTCAAGGATCAGTTTCATGAGGGATCCTAATATTCCTATGCCCCCTGGCGAGGAGCGTGGATAGATAGATACACACATTTTTTAAAGTTTTTTTTTATTTTTAAATATTATCCTTTTTTATGGTAACGTCAAAGTAATAACTCAGTGATCTATTATATATAGACTTGGTACCGGTACAGTCAACTGACCTCTCTAGGACCATGCATCATCCTCGAGCGGATGTCATAACAATAACAATAGGAGGACTAGCAGTCGTGGGAGGATCCCCAGCCGCTGAGGCTGAGAGAGAATTGCGAAAAGTAGAGGAACCTAAAAACTCTCACTCATGCAGTGTTGATGTCTGAGATAGAGGACCTTTCCCCAACCATGTAGTTGCATATTGTAGGGGTACCCAGGACTTGGGTTTAGTTGTTCCAGCGTCTTGCGAATGTCATAGTTCATTATACTAGGGCCAATAGGCCTAGGCCATAGCTAGCACTGGACCACATATGTTGCAAGGGTACCTTTTTTGTAATCTCTTATGCTGTGAGGGATTGAGCCCAATGATGTATACCATCTCTATTTGAGGCTTTATGGCCCACTTTTGTACTTATGACATTATTTTTTTGAAACATTATTATATATATATATATATACACACAGAGACACACACATCCTTTTTCATTATGGATAAAACATTTTGTACAAATGTATTTACATGTGCGTGTATGTGTATGATTTTACTTTTATGTGTGAGAAATATGCCAATCTAATACACGATTAGCTAATGTATCAATTAGTTGATTAGATCTCCTAAAAACATGAATATAAGTAATATAATCAAAATAGTTTTCTAAGAGATGTACCCTAAGGAATCATAGATGAAGGGTGGGATCATAGACATGGTATAATCCATTTAACTAAGACATGACCAGTTGAGTGTCTAGATAAACCCAAAGGTGAGAAATACCATGTGACAAGGCATCACATTGGTTGCTTCACATTACGACTATTGGTGCAATGATATGCATAATATATTACCAAACATAAATTATTGACCAAGATTTGTAATCAACAGAGTTGTTACACTATATGTGCTGACAACAGGTGGTTTAACTATGTCTAATGAGTGTAGCATAAAGAAGAAACAATCAATAACATAACACTTTGTTTTTGGAATATATGAACCCTTCACACAACTTCAAGCTAGAAGATAAAGTGTATAGTAAAAATATCAAACAAACACTCAGTTGAAAAGGTTTTTTCTCAGATAACAAGTCTATTCATTATAGACTCATAAAATGAAGAGATGAACTGAGACCTTGCTTCCTGTAGCAATTGAATTCACATAGCAATTAACAATTCACTCTATTTACTCTTGGAAAGAAACCAACCATGACCTAATCAATTCCAATCAAACCTTCCTCAATACAGGATATAGTCAATATGATTGAAAGAGTTTATTACTGAATCATGAAGGGTGAGAGATGAAGTCTACTTGTTCCTATACCTACCGAGGACAACAAAATTATTAAGACTTTCAAACTCAGAACAATAACAATTCCTTATCTAACAATCTCAAATGCCTATCCAAATTTTGTTTACTAATTATCACTTTGTAGAAACATAAATAGAATCATCCACTATGCCCAATGTATGACTGTTCATTCACACCTATCCAAAATCAGAACTATTTAGAAATCTGTATTGTACTTAGGAAAGTTCATACACTTAGAATCATTTGCAACACACAACTATTATATTTGCACACTCACACAATTAACTTATGCCACACATAAACATATATAGGGAGGCTTACCTTGGTTGGGGTGGTGGGCCCTTGCCGAACCAACAAGGTAGCTCTAAATAAATTACAGAATAAACACTTTACTCACATTCATGAATTGCATAAACTAGCTTTCGTATTCCTTCAATTAATCAAGTGAATCAGTAATTCAATATTTCATTTCCCAGCATAACAATGTATATCATTCCCCCTTTTAAGTACTCCTTCCTTCAGATTTATACAAGGAAATTCAATGGATATGGATCAGAACAAATCCCCCAACTCAAAATTTGTTTAAACTGTTTATGCACAAAATCTGGGTTTTTCACCAGATATTACAAATTCGGGTTAGAGATCCTTCGATATATTTGTATCTGTTGTGTATTTTGAGAAACAATTTCTAGGTTTTGTAGCTGGATAGATTTTCCAAAAACCTGATTGACAGTGTTGCAATATTGGCCTCCATCCGTACAAAAAACAAGGTGCAATATGGCAGTTTAGAAATATTTGATGATTTTTGGCTGAATCGTTCCCCTTGAGCTGGAGTTCCACACCTGTGAGGTGTGTCAATTCTTCCACATGTGTCTACATGTAAACATCTCTATGGACAAAACCCATGTCGCCAAATTTCAATATTCATCCACATCTGTTCGAAAATCAAGGTGCAAATATGGTACCAGAATCTTGTAGGATGCTGGTACCGGACTAACACAGTAACAGATATTGGTACCGAATCAACGCAGAGGTGGTACGAGAATAGGCACAGATTTAGTACCAGATCAACGAAGAGGTGGTACCTAAATAGGTGCAGAGTTGGTACCAGATCACCGGAAGTATCAGACAAATCCCAAAGATGAGTACCAAATGAGGTGATGCCTTGTCATGAAGCTTCTTAATAATAATCAAAGTAATTTAGAATCATAAACCACAATCATTTATTCCCAATTAATCAAAAAATCAAACAAATCATGCTTTTAACATGGGTTACCTCATTATTCATATGAACAAGGTCACAAGGTAGGCTTGTGGAAGAAATAGACAACATATGCATATGTCAGAGGTAAAATTGACCAATATAGAAGATAATATAAGGTAATAGGGGTGTCAAAATACTATGCTATACCCAACAACGATGCTATACTCATAAACATTATTGGTTGCTTCACCTAGAAAAATACCTCCAAAATACATCAACTGACCAAAGGGTGTGAAGATCACCCAAGCTGCAGAAGAAATCCTCTAAGTGTTTGAGCTAGCACCGTATACGAACCCAACATAGACCTCAGATTCAATTGACATCTTCCACAATGAAAAAGAAACACAACAAACTACATGCTCAAAGAAAAAAAATACAAAAATGTATAAATAAAGATATACATTATATACAAGAGTTCATGCCTAGGTGATCGATATAAGCATAATATTTCTTAAGGTAGAGCCCATTTGTAGTATTTGATAAAGCGTTACCCTTGAAATCAACCAGTTGATAGGCACCCCTTTTTAAAAATTTCTTAATAATGAATGGTTCGAACCACATGGGTTTGATTTTCCTTCCCCCAAGGGATATTTATCTTGGTCATAGACCAGGACAAGATCGCCTTCGAAGAAAATTCAAGGGAAGATGGACCAATCATATTGGCATTTGACATGTTGTTTGTGAGCCTCGTTGGCCAAGGAGGCATCTTGACACTTCTCATTGAGATCCTTGATATATAAAAGATTCTCTTCAAGTGGAGTAGTGTCGGACAGTAGTTCCACTGCCAAATTAAAAGAGGGGATTTAGAACTCTATGGGAAAGACTGCCTCCATCCCATAAATGAGTTTGAAGGGAGAACAAATGGTAGAATTCTTGACTGAGGTTTGATAAGCCCAATGTTCTGAGTACAAAATCAAATGAAAATTCAACTTGGTTGAATTGTTCATCCATTGAAGAATAGTCTTGGGAGACTTATTAACAACCTCCACTTGATCATTCGATTGTGGGTAGTAAGGTGACAAATGTTCTTGCTTAAAGCCCAGTTTTGATATTAAATCAGACATTATCTTGTTCTGGAAGTGAATTCCATGGTCTGTGACAATCTCCTTCGGAATACCGAACGTGGCTACAATCTACTTAAAAATGAAAAGTGCAGTCGTTTCTCCGTCATTGTTGAAATTTGACATATCCTCAACCTACTTAGTGAAGTCGTCTACCACCACGATGATATCGTGATCCCCTTAGTTGAAGCCATGTGGCATGTAGTAAAATCAACCCCCGACTTAGTGAAGGGACCAACAACAATAACTAGAAACATGGGAGCAGGGTGTGCTTGCATCTTCCGAGAGAAGATCTGTCATGGGTGACACTTATTGACCACCTCGACACAATATTTGATCAACGAGGGCCAAAATTATTTGGCGTGAAGAATTTTTTGGGTTGTTTCCAGCCTAGACATGGGAACGCAATATACTCTAGTGTGATAGTCATTCAACACAATTTCTTCCTCTTCGTGAGTGAGACAATGATGAAGAATGCAATATACTCCTCGATGATATAAAGTATCATCAATGATAATATAGTTTCACTCTTGATGGCATATTCGTCGACGCTCATCATGAGAAGAAGAAGAAGGGAACTTCAAAGTTAGAATATACACAAGTATATATCCATACCAAGGGTCGGAAGATGCAATAAGGAAAAGATCCTCATTGATTAGTGACTCTTCGGGAAAATCATTACCACTCTCAACCAAAAGTTCCTAAATTA